>JBAMJV010013707.1:0-56378 GCA_037951105.1 Echinarachnius parma | reverse complement strand
TTTTTTGCAGAATGGAGGAAAAATCATACATCCCTCTGACATCCACCGTGTAGTAGGCTCAACTATAGGCGAGTCGAACTTGCTGGCTACAGTACGTACTCATACTGTATACGCTTTGCAAGCACAACTTCAGCGTGCTACAAACATATTTAGTTTCAGTTTTCTTTATGGAGGACCTAGAACGCTAGCGCTCGCGCTAGCGTTCTCTAGAGTTAATTTGACACTTCGTGTTGTAACGGCTCTTTTTGAATGATAACAGGGGTTTTTACTTTGTCGTTTGTAATTGTGTTTACTTTTTGAGCATGGTGAAGTTATAACTATTAGTTTGTACCGTAATCGTGCAGGTTTTGGTTACTAAAGTTAAGTTTGACCAATACTCAACTATCCCTTTAATTACAAATATATATCATTATTATTTCACATCTTGGTAAAGCTATAATTTAACCAATGTTAAAGCAGTATTAGGAAAGCTAGGAAAATCAACTCTATCAAATTTATCAACATGATTGAAATAATATAAAAGAAGTTTCATGTTGTGAAATATGAACTATAACATCGTAAAATGAAGAAATATACGGAAAGTTCCATGCGCCGTCGATATACAGCCTTGGAAATAATTATTAGACCAAGCACTTTTTGCTCAATTTTTAAGATTGTTTACACTATTTTGTCACTTTAATTACATTTGAAAGAAACAAAAGTTCATAAAATATCTAAGGGGGTATAGTCAATGGGATTAGGAATGCCTACAACAGATTTTATGTCTTGAACTTGAAGAAAACATGAATTTCATGAATAATTGCATGGATTTTTACCATAAAAAGGTATGGGTTTTATACACACGTTTTCAATGCATAATGGAACTTTTTATGATTTTTTTTTCTGTAAGTAGTGCTTATATCATAGAAATGTCTTTCCATTCTTTGTGGGACTTGTTTATGAGTAAAATAATTACTGATTAGAGTTGCCAATTGACAGTCAATTTTTCTTATCAAAGAAGTAAGACAAGGTGAAGATGACCTCTATCCTGGTGTACTGCTAAAGCACAGGCAGTCAGCATCCTAATAATATTTGCTTCTCCAACAGAGTTTAATGCCACTTGGCACCTCTCACCAAGAATCAAAGTGCTAATACAAGTCACACTAGGAACTGGAGAGACATGTCTATAATATAATCACAACTTACAGGGGAAACAATCAACAAATTTTGAAGTTTTTATTAAAAATGTTTATAAAACCCATGCCTTTTATGTACATGTAATGAATGGACAAAATCCATACAATTTGTATAAAATTCATGTTTTTAATTAAATTGAAGGCAGAAAATATTTGGTAGGTACCACAAAATACCATTGACTATACCCTTTCGGTATGTCATTAACTAATTTTTCTTTTAAATATTATAAAATGGACAAAATAGCGTAAAACGTCAACAAAATTGATCAAAAAGTGCTTGGGTCTAATAATTGTTTCCAAGGCTGTAGGTTGGTCGTTTGCTTTGCATATAATGTGCGGATGAACATTTCCAATAACAACCGTCGGAGATATCGATCTTTTACCAGAGATGTTTTTCTAAATTGCAAATTATTTCAATTTATATGCGGTTTTAGGGCAAAAATTGCATAATCCCATATTAGTTAAAATATATGCATTTACATGGTCGATGATAAAAGCATACATTTCATTATTTTTTATTTTATTAAACATGTTCGCGTTCAGTATTATAGTGAAGACATGATGGCTGTCAAATGTGCTCTATATCAACTATTTAGCAATGGCAATGGTAACACACACATGCTTTAACATTTTAACATCAAGTATTATACAAAATACCCACCAAATATAATCTGTATATTACAGGTGAACTCGATTGCTCGGATATAGTCTAGTGCAACGGATCCATGAAAACCATATTGAAATAGACAAGAAGGCACGATGAATGATTTAATATCCCGGAGGAAGCGTCATAGTCATTGGTATAGTGGTTATCCGTTCGAAAGAACGATGGTATCAACCAAGAACCAAGATAATTTGTCCTGTAATAATCGGTTCCTGATAACTGGTCCGTTGGCAGAGTCATGTGATAAGTCTGCAAACATGACACACCTTTTCGGAATTTTCATTCCGTGCATGGCTCTACCACATGTGTTAATGTCTTTTTTTTTCTTTTTCGAATCATTCTGCCGCGAGGACAATAGACGATCACCGATGTTTATCATTTTGGCGCTATATAATGTTTTTTTTTTTGTTTTTTTTTTTTTGGGAGGGGGGGGGGGGGGGGGTTAATATCAAAGACTTGTATGTGTAATGCGGTGTTGACAAATTGTGAGAAAAAACACTGTGGAATTTTCATCGCACAATCACGCGTAACAAACATGCGATATAAATTATACATCCTACCCATTATTGCACGTATAGAGTTTGTACTTGTAAACCTTTCTATAATTGTATAAACGTGTGAACATTTGACATATTAAAATGTCCTGTCTATGATATGATGATATGACATAGACCATTTATGCACATAATGCTTCATGACTGTTAACATGATAATTTGATATAAATATGCATTTATATTTGTATTTTGCTTGAATAAGCCAAGGCATTTGTCATAGTAAAAAACGATCACTCAAACCATGATTGTTTTTGTTTGCCCGTATAAGGACTGCACAATCTGTGCTTCTTCAGCACTAGTACAAGTGCTAGTTTAGCACCACTTGATGTATTTCCAAATTTGCACGTTTGGTGCTAAGAAATCAACATGTGATGAATAAAAACCCAAAGTGTTTACAAACTACACGGGGGGGGGGGGGGGGGGGGGGGTTTGGCGTCAACTCAGAACTTGAATTAGCTCATATCCATCCATTGCGTGGTAAGATACGCCCGATAAAGATTTCCGATAGTAGGATTCGAACCAGGGATCCCGCGCGTCCAAGTCAGACGCGCTCCCAACTGAGCTAACTCGCCTTACGGGATAACGAACGTACTCAAAGAATACAGTTCATATTGTTGAGAATTTAGCGCTGTTTTCACAGAATCAATTTTCAGCACCGATTTGATAGAATCTCGTAGACTTTTATTCACTACGCACACTGAGGTGCTAAATGTGGTACTCCAGGTGCACGATCGCGAGCAGCACTCGTTTTTTAAGGTATGGTCACACGATACTTGCGACGACCTGCAACAGCTTGCGATTGGTCACGTGCGCGTATGAAAGGCGGATAGTGTAAAAGTCTGTAATACATCACCGCCCTGCACAATCTCACTGCAGATATACAATATAAACACTCACAAAATGTTCCGCAATTCAAGGATGAGCGTTAATATCTCTCTGCTCTTATATTGATATGGTCTTGATGCACAAATTATGGAATACTACTACTACTACTACTACTACTACTACTACTACTACTACTACTACTACTACTACTACTACTCCTAATAATAATAATAATTATAATATTAATATTGATAATTATAACAATAATATTATTTAATGATAATTAATAATAATAGTAGTTCGTTTTATATAGCGCATAATGGCCTTTAAGCGTCAGACCCGCATTGTACACATCCTCGATCTACTCCCCGAGGAGCATGCTAGCGGTGGGCTACTCTATTAGTGCACCAATGGAGCCATATCAAAGACAAATGTTGCAAAAATATAAACATAGGACGTGGTGCAAGCTTTTGGCTTTAAGCTCATACAAAGATCCCCAATGGGCCAAATAAAAATTACCGCGGTACACAAGGTAGAAAAACAACAAAAATAATAACTGTGGGACAAGAATCTTGGGCGCAAGAGCCGAGACCCCCCCCCCCCCCCCCCCCTTCGTTGTCATGTGGATGCCGATCCCAATCATGACAATACAAAGCTGTTGGTTGAATACCTCCCTTTCAATGGTGAGGGTGTGTAATGAGAATACATAACTTTTGATGAAAAGCAGAAATATCTAGATGCTTGCCAGGAGTATTCAGGATAAATCATTGTCTACCAAACAATGCATCGTTGCCATGGATACTATTTCAATAGGTCACCGTAATTACCGCATGCGAAGAGACTTGCCTGAAGTATTCATGATTAAGTATTGTCTACCAAACCATGAATAGTTGCCATGGATACAATTTCAATATGACAATAGGGTGAGCTGCAGCCACCGCCATAACCGCAATCACCGCATGCTCTCTCTCTCTTCTATTGTTTTGATCGCCGCGGATTTTGAACCGATTTTTTGATGTCCAAAACCTTGCGACGTGACTTGCGATGGGAACCTGTCGTCGCAAGAGAACACACGGCGCATGCGTTCCACGTGACCGGTCGTGCTATTGTTTGATCAACAACCCAAAACCGGGCTTATAATGCTTATTAAGCACGATAAATCACATGTAAGGTTTATTTTAGCCGAAATGTAATACACAAAACCTATTTATGGCTATAATTGGGAATTAGACCGAATTTATTGCGATATTTGCATTCTGTAACGTCCAGTTATTTCGAACATGATCGGCCCTTCATAAGTTCTATTGTCTTGTTGCAGGTCGTCGCAAGTGTCGTGTGACCACTCCATCAGCACCTTATTTGCTAAGTGTACCTTTGAAATGTATCTCATTAGGTACTCACAATTATGTGAGTAATCGGATTTACAAATCGGATTGCCGAAAATAATGGCGGCCATCTTGAAAAATAAAAAAATGCAAAATAAAAAGCCCCTCTTCCTCCTTTTTTTCTTTCTTCAACGCGGTAGAGAAACATGTTTTTTTTTTCTTTTTACTCGGCCTAACAATGCAATGATAATTGGTTCCATATTCCCTAGTACCAATGAGTACCGTGAGGCGTGGGAAATGTGTGTTTCTCATATTATTCACTGTAGAGAGCTTCCACACAATGCCACATTTTAACACGGTATTCAAGGACAAATGCACAACTCTAAAATAATATAATAACAGAATAATGACAATTTTTGATGTACAGTAGTGGACTTGGAGAAAACGGCCTTCCATTTTTGTTTAGATAAAGAGAGCAACTTAGTTTTTCTTTTAAAATATGGCAGAACAATAGAGTACAATTATTTCTTTGGATGTTGTGTGGCAAGATCGGAAGAGCGCGCGCTTTCTGATCTCGAGATCCCGAGTTCGAACCCTGCCCACTCCGTTTGTCCTTCAGCAAGACAATTAATCCACATTGCTGCTCTCTACCCAGGAGTATAAATGGGTACTTGGTCGGGTGTTAATTAGCCTTCAGCGCCCGTTGGGCAGCTTGGGCTAGTATGCTCCCCTGGGAGTTGAGATGGTGCACAAGATAATTGTGCGGGTTTGAACTGTACCTGATGACCAAGGGTAATAATGCGCCTCTGAATAGGCAACTAGATAGATGGCGCTCTATAAAAGCTATATATTATTATGCTATGATAACTGGTTCCATATTACTTGTACAAATAAGTACCGTGAGGTGTGGGAAATTACTTTGTTTTTCATATTATTCACTGTGGAGAGCTTCCACACAATACCAAATGTTAATACGGTATAACAAGTAGTGGACTTGGTGAAAACGGCCTTCGATTTTGTTTAGATAAGGAGAAAAACTTGGTTTCTACTTTAAAATATTGCAGAACAATGGAGTACAACTATTTCGCTATAAGTCATTTTATTATAATAATTCTGTGAAAATTGCGATAGGTTTTTAGAAGGTTACAGATGATAAGAGTTGTATGGGTGATAGTATGTTTAGTTCTTTTGTGGTAAACAATTCCTTTCGAGCATGGTGGAGTTATAAATATCCGTCTGTAATGTAATGGTGCATGTTTTGGTTACTAAAAATCAATTTGACCCAAACTGTACTATGTTTACCAAAACTCAACTATCCCTTTAATTCCACTGATATTTTCCGCTCTGACATTTTTTCAACTGGCATTTTTCCCTCTGACATTTTTTCCCACTGATATTTTTTACCAAAAACCGTTAATTTGGGGTACTTGTTTCCTTAAAGCATTTCAACGTTTACGTAAGATCCAATTAGATTTATTATTTATTTATTTATTTATTTATTAAAGGTTTATTAAAATACTGCCATCGCGATCAAGAGACCGAATTGCGGCCAGTTTACATGTAAATACAAACAAAGATAAACATTATGCAAATAATTACATAAGTACATATCTATATACAAATTGAAATATTAATAAAAATTGGTTGATTCAATTATTCATTATAAGAATATTACATAAATGTATGAAATAAAATGTAAGTTTCTATTAAGGTTTATGGTTATCAGGCACAAACGGAATCACACACACGGTCACGCTGTAAAAAACAACAAAAAAAAACAACAACAACAACAAATAAGCAAACAAACAAAACCGACACACGAGGAGCATACACAATAACACGCACAAATACGGCTCTGGCACGCACTCACACAAACGCACTGATGCATATTCAAACAGTCATGTGGACAAACATAAAAGCCAGACACATATGCGCATGTAATACACATTTACCACGCATACATTTTTACGTAATTATTACACATTTTCGCACATTGCTATAAACTCGGACACAAGTCATGCGCATGCATGCACCCCGAATGCACACACTCACGAAATCACCCATGCATACTCACCCAAATATACAAGTATACACATTCAACCAAGATGAGCACGATCATAAATGAATAAACACACGCTAGAACCCAAACAGCATTCAAGTACACAGACACCCTGACCCACCTGCATACACCGCACACATTCACACTTGCTTTTAGTCATGTTGATTGCGATATTGTGTTGGCATAATTAAATACATTTCTTAAATAAATATAAGCATGGATATTGCACAAATATATCATATACTAAATATGTTCAATCAAGGTATATACTACTTGAATCTTAATGCAAAGAGGAACTACTATTATTCAATCAATTATAAATATACAGGCTGATTGGGGGTGCGCGACTTGCCTGCCACGTCGGCAGGGCATGCACCACCGATGCGTAACATCGTCGAGGTTTGATATAGGTACAAAAGCAATAATAAACTCCAGGCTCGCATATTGATGCACGATGATAATGTCAAATATATAACTCACCAAAATATCAAATAGTTCATTAGTTTTCCGCTTGTCCAAGTAGAATACACAAACTAATGTCCAAAAGGCAAGAGAGAGGCAAAAACGGCATCAAAATTATCGGAACAAAATGGAGTGATGTCGCAGATATGCAGCGCCCTCACTTCCGAACGATGACAATACATTAGAGCCACAAGCTGTAAGTTTAACGTGATCCGTTTAGCTTCACACCTTTTTCCAACGTGATTTTTCACACATACAACAATATACATCTTCTGAATGACAAATGATGGTTTTACAAAAGAAATGTCACTTTGCTAGTGAAAAAAAAAACTATTTCTATGTAGGACTTTATCACCTACTGCGCTTTGACTTTTAATGCAATCCTAATATATTCCTGGAACGCTTTTCATTTATTAATTAATCTTTTCATAATTATACAGACATTTGCATTTGTTTAAAAAGACATGCAATTCTTGTGTTACCATATGACAAACAACGAGGCACCAGGTAAATGTGAAAGCTCTAAGTTAATTTTCTGGATTTGACACAGTGAATGAATTACAAGCAACAAATCCTTATCTGTGCACGTTGATCAGTGTAAGCAGAACTAGAATGACCAAATGGAAAAGTAAAACGAAACAGGAATACATATGAACCGATATATGATAAATAGGGTAGATATTTGTCATGATTGTCAATATAAGCAGATAACGATTGTCATGATAATCATAATGACATTACGTTTGAGTGAGTGTCAACATGGCGCCATAACGTGGCGGCAGCGTTGATACCTTTCATTATGTTCAGAGTGCGAATCGAAAGGGTGTGTATGCCTTAATCGATTGATAAATGAAAAGAAAAAATCATCCAACCATCCTGTCATTATCCTGCCCTGATGTTCGAAGTGATTGCTCATTAAAATGCGAAAAGTTCAAAGTTGTTTACGTCATTTCAACAATAGTCTTTAAATATAATATACATACTCGTATAATGTTATTGTATGTAGTATGTAATAAAGCGGCAAACAACACGATTTCAACAAAACGCACTAAATTGTATTCGTTCGTAAAGAAAGCGTCATGTATAATGTATTTACTAAAAATTCATTTCATGGGCAGTGGTGTGATGGCGTACATTGGCGAATCATAGCACAAACAAGTGTCAGTTAATAAGGATATTATTTTTAATCGGATGGGATGATTTTTAAACGAGACGAAAAAAGATGTTTTCTGTTTCGGGTCTCGAGAATGAAAACGTAGTTTTTACAAAGTATATGGGACATAGGTGAAAATGCAAATACAGTGTTCCTGAATAAATAAAAGAGTGAAATATTTCAAGAAATTATGATATATCCGGGATACTAGATCAGGATATCTCATATACATGAGCACTGGTAAAACTTTACAGGTACAATACTGAACAAAATAATGTTACATCAAGACACATAATTACACCCTAATAAAGACGCCGCAGGGCAGAGGATTGACATATCACGACCCAAAACGTGTATCCATTTAACGGACGGAGGCGGCAGATTCCCGCAATAACGCCTCCACTTGGATGGGCCAATCAGAACTCGGTAATAACTCTTCTAACTTACAATTGTACTGAGGTTCAAATGATCCAATTCGGGATATACTAGAGCAGATAAGTGTAACATTTCATGGAAATCGTTCAAAATTTGATACAAGCTACATATTTGGTGGATATATCACATCACAGTAATGCACATAATCAACTCTTAGTCATTTGTAACAGGTCCCTTTACAAGACTAGCTATAGACCTTAACAAATAAGAACACCCCCACGTTGTGTTACGACACCAGCCAAAGGCAGCATGAACACATACTAATACAGGTAATTATACTCTAACTAATAGGTAACGAGTATACGTTGAATTGGGCACAAACATGTGCACGTATTGTTACCTTTTGTATAACTCTAATTACAGTGATGGCATATACAGGAGATAATGAGTTTACATTACTTTTCGTGTAGTCACGGATACTGCCTGGGAAAACAGCCGCCCAGGAAGGTTTATACTGTGTTTATTCTGCTCATGACAATTAGCATAAATGTTCGATCAATACATAGTATCGATATGACAATCACACGACATGATAATGATTTAACCTCATGCAGAGTTGCCGCACAGGGTCTATAATACAATACATGCAAATATAATGTACAAATGATTACCTGTATTACCGAAATAATCTTTACGTAATAGTTGTTACAGTTCGTCCCATTCCCGCCCATAACAACGGATTATCCTTTTTCTTTCCAGGTCTGAAATCTGAATTTGTATAATATAAATATATATTAGCATATAAGGATTTTGTAGGGTAACCACA
The DNA here is from genome assembly GCA_037951105.1 of Echinarachnius parma. Lineage (NCBI taxonomy): Eukaryota > Metazoa > Echinodermata > Echinoidea > Clypeasteroida > Echinarachniidae > Echinarachnius > Echinarachnius parma. Next base: position 46,959 of record JBAMJV010013707.1, on the reverse strand, counting down.
AAGAATAAGTACAAATTCGATGCAAATAGTCAGGACTGCTCAATCGGCTTCGTGTAAAAAACATCAAAATAAAACAACTTCAGAAGTCAAATGTCATTGACAAAATTGTCAGAGGTAGGCATGTATGATGACAATATGCCAGTGGAAAAAATGTCAGTTGTCAAAATATCAGCGGTAAAAAATGAGTCTAAACAGTTTTAGTGGAAAAATGTCCGAGGTGAACATGTCAGTGAAAACCTTTCAGAGTAAAACAATGTCAGACGTTACAAAAGAAACATACGAGCATTAGACGCGATCTAAAGATTAAAAAGATCAGTACCCAACTTTTGTCATAATTACGCATTACCAAAGGCTGCACGGCGTAAAAAAAGCCATTCTCCATGATTCAGACAAATACTTGCGAGTTATACTAGTTTCCGAGGTCCAATTACATCTGTAAGATCATCGTTGACGTCGTCTTTGTTGTCTTGATCCAAACATCAATGGTCACCAGTTCATACATTTAAAAATTTTCCATTCCACCCACTGTACTGGGTTATTTTCCACCTAGCATTTACGCTCATTACTCGGTGATATATGACATTCATTTATCATGGGCATTTCACACATTACCCAGTGGATATTGCAATAATAGTAATTCAAAATACTACTACTACTACAACGTTTACTACTACTACTACTACTACTACTACTACTACTACTACTACTACTACTACTACTACTACTACTACTACTACTACTACTACTAATACTACTACTGTACTACTACTACTACTACTACTACTACTACTACTACTACTACTGACTACTACTACTACTACTACTACTGTACTACTACTACTACTACTACTGCACTACTACTACTACTACTACTACTACTACTACTACTACTACTACTACTACTACTACTACTACTGCTATTGCTACTGCTACTGCTACTACTACTACTACTACTACTACTACTACTACTACTACTACTACTATTACTACTACTACTACTACTACTACTACTACTACTACTACTACTACTACTACTACTACTACTACTACTGCTACTACTACTATTACTATTACTACTACTACTTCTACTACTACTACTACTACTGCTACTACTACTATTACTATTACTACTACTACTTCTACTACTACTACTACTACTACTACTACTACTACCACTGCTACTACGACTACTACTACGACTACTACTACTTCTTTTACTACTACTACTACTACTACTACTACTACTACTACTACTACTACTACTACTACTGCTATTGCTACTGCTACTGCTACTACTACTACTACTACTACTACTACTACTACTACTACTACTACTACTACTACTACTACTACTACTACTATTACTACTACTACTACTACTACTACTACTACTACTACTACTACTACTACTACTACTGCTACTACTACTATTACTATTACTACTACTACTTCTACTACTACTACTACTACTACTACTACTACCACTGCTACTACGACTACTACTACGACTACTACTACTTCTTTTACTACTACTACTACTACTACTACTACTACTACTACTACTACTACTACTACTACTACTACTACTACTACTAATACTACTACTACTACTACTACTACTACTACTACTACTGGTTTATGAATGAATAAGATAATATTTGCGAATCAAATGGATATATCCCCAATGTCCCTGATATATGTCCTACATAGAAGCGAATAATGTACCAAGGTAGTTAAAACGTATTGCATTGTATTTATTAGGCAATACAAAATTAAATGTACGTTTCTTTCCCCCAGGGCTCGATCCACAAGTCCGAACACTTCAATCCGGGACTTCCATCATACATATCTCAATAACGAACGAGGAATCTTGAAAAACAACACATGTTCCATAGTTCCGTTGGCGATACCAAAACAACAATGTCTGGGAGTACCACTAAAGCTTTCAGTAAATTGTGTGGATTTTGAGAATGTTACAACATCCCTTTAATACATTAATCATATAACGAATCGTATTTGTAAAAACATTAGACTAACATTTCTTGTTTTATTAAAAGAAACCTTTATGCTCGATAGAAAGTACAAATCGGTGTAAAACACACAGTTCAATCATCTTAAATGTATAAGATATTTTACATACTCAAAACCAGAAAAAAAGTTTCTGTACTCAAAGCTGTCAGAAACTAATCTATGAATAACTGTTCAAGGTTAAAGAGTGGATACAGAGTACATTTGACAGCTATAATGTCTTCACTTTAACACTGGAAGCGAAACTTGTTTCCTAATTGAATTAATAGCTAATATTTTGTGAGTGGTTTCAATTATACACAATATAGTTTGTTCTTAGTTTGCTCTTAATATGTTCTTAGTTAAAATAATCACTCACAATACAGATTTCATGGGGATATTTTGAAATACTAGCATGTAATTTAGTTACCAGGTTTCAGATATTGTAACATATAGATGCACTGATTTGTTCTACTATTTGTACTGACGTGGTAATTTTCTTTTCAAATTATTTTAATTACAAGTACATATTATCATTATTTCACATCTTTGTCAAAATAAAGCCAATGTTACATCAAGAACTGAAATTTTGTATTTCACCGGTAGAATCCTCCTTTTGAAATACTGGAAATCATGTAATACTTACTATTGGAAAAGCATGCTTGAATGTAGATAATTATGTATTAAAAACCGTATTTTAAGCGAAACTTACTCAATGTGACCTGTTGCTACGAAACTCTTACGTTAAGCTGAACAACTTAGGAAATAGTTTAATTTGTCAATAAAGTCTTTGTCGTTGTCGGATTTCTGACCCTTGTTTTGTAAGAGTTGTTGTTACTTACGAATAACTAGTTACATGTCACCCTAAAGTTGATCATATATGCTTGATTATTCGCACATATCTACATCAGAACATTAAAATAGGGCGACTTTATTCATGTTTTTACATGATTATGGTTTTGTGGTGACAGTTCACAAATACACATGCAACTTCTTCATAGTGTAACTGAACTCACATGATTGAATATCGTCGTCTGGATGGTCGGGTACAGCGGAACCAATACTATCATCGTGTAACTGCAAGGTATGAGGCAGGATGAAATGTCGAGGTAAACGGCACTTGAAAAATCATCACCTCCGTCTAGTTCCTCTTCTTCCAGGCAGAGTGACAACTAGGCTGATAATGTTGCAACCCTTTCAAAAGATCAACCCGGTGGCGGTTAGCAGCGCATTACCAAAAGCAGTCAACCATGTGGATTTAATTTATTTTCAAAATCCCTATTCACTTTGATAAGTCTACCGTGACAGCAAATACGAATTGTGGATACCTTCCTCTTTCGCGCGATGAATTGATACATTCTTGCTTCTTGTTTTGGAAAAATAAACATCAAATAATCTGCACAATTTCTGTCGTACACGTATTGCACAATCAGATTATTATTACATGGGAATAAAAACTAATTATAAATACAACTCACTCTCAAAATTCCTGCTCAAACAAATACAATTTCTTTCACATTGCACAATCACATCTTGTCACGTGAGTATGAATACGAAAATTATTACTACTTCCTCTTGAAATAACGTAATTTCGCACATTCTAAACTGGTATACGTTCGTGCTCTCTCGACGTCGACTAAACCCTATCAAAATATTCTGCGGGTTTTATTACACAATTTTGTTTTTACTTCTGTATGTGATTTTTTGTTTGTTTCCTTTTTACTAAATCGAAGAGTTAAAAACCCTGACAAAATGTCAAGATGGAAAAGTGGGCCCTTGGAACTCCATTTATGTTTAAGCCGTTGACAATACAGCGTTAAAAGGATCTAGCAACTTTGTTGACATGTGCCAAAAATAAAGAAGGGTCGATCAAATATGTAGTTTCGTAATCTGATATCTTCACTGAGAGCTGTGTGAAAATTATATGATATACGAATGTCATATGACAGAATAATGAGCTAAAATGCAAAGTGACTTTTGGTAAATCTTTGCACTGACTTCGTACATAATTGATATCGCCCAGTGGATAATTAAAAATCCGAACTTTACTCGCAAATCACTTTCTAATGAAAGGGAAATTAGGAAAACGGACACCTGTTCCATGCTTATATTGATAATACGTAAACAACAAGATATGAGCCTGAGGTAACCATTATTATAAGTCAGTTTGTGGATTTCGGACAATGTTACTATATCCCTTTAAGTGAATTTCTTACATTCCAAGTTTGGATAAGCGCCAAAACACTACTAAAGCTTACGATCTGCGACAATGCCCGGTTTACAGCTCTGGAATCGATTTGTTAACACATCTCCCAGGGCATCATTCCGAGGTACGTTTTAGAATATCAACGAACTTGTACCGTATTGTATTTTTTGTAGGCTAGACTTGAACTTGCAATATAATACATTGCTCGTTGTTATTATTGTATACATTGATATGTGCTATATGGAAAATGTTATTGCATACGGATACTAAACAAGAATAAACAGAATATCGTCCTCCTTCTCACCAGCGCAACTACCTTCACTCCCCATCCACATTCTCAAATGTTCCGTCTCCTCCTCCTCTTCAACTCCATTCCCCCTTCCTTTTACCTCGTCCTCTACTCCCTTCTCCCTCCGTCTCCGTATCATCATTCTCCCACCCTCCTCCCTCTCATCCAATCACCTCCCTTCTCAATATTTTCCTCCTTTCCCTTTCACCCTCTCTCACTTCCCCCTCCTCATTTCCCTCTTCTCCTTCCCCCCTTCTCCTCACCCTCCTTTCTTCCCCTCAACTCCTATCCTCCTCAACTCTCTTCCCCCTCCTTCTCTCGTCTTCCTTTTCCTTCTCCCCTTCCTGATCTTCTTCCTCCTCTTCCTCATCCTCGCTCCTTCCTTATCCTCATCCTTCTCGCCATCTTTCCCGTCGTCCTCCTCCACCTCAGTGACGAGGCATCGTACGATTTTTATTTCTTTATTTTTGTTCGAGTGTTCGAATTTCTTGTCAATTGATTTGTGGGCATCCCTGTGCCTCCCGTAGCTACGCCACATAGTGCTCTGCACCTCCTTCTCTTCCTCATTCTCATCATACCCTTTCTTCGGATGAAGATATTATATTTGGGAAACAATTGTTATCACCTTCTTATCAAAACCATAATGTGAATATAATTCAAATGATTTTGTTAACTTGTCTGTATGCCTTCTACTTGTATTTTATTTCATGGGGTTGATGAGCCTAGTTGATAACATTTTAAAAAAGCAATTTACATTGTTAATCAACGATATATCCGATATGTGTGGTGAACGAAATCAATGTATAAACAACAACAAAACTATTTTATACTGATACGTTTTAAGTTTCATACACCATGTATACAAATTTCATACAAACATTTGTCGAATCCTATACGTTTAGGAACAACATTACCCCAATGCGATATTTACACAAGTACTTTCTCTACCTGTACAATAACTATTAATACAGATTGCTTATGGTCATTTTAATTATAAACTTCTTTTTAAATTTTTTTTTATAACAAGATAAATTAATTTTACACCTTGACTGGCCATCCGCAAACGACTATGATCATAATCATGACGATGCTTGAGATAAAGTTCGACTGACAAATTTGAGTCAACAGATGGAGCTGTTCATTTTTTCCCCTTTAACATGTTTAAGGTGTGGTTCAATTCCGGTGTAGAGGGCGATTTACGATAACAATTTTGTTTTGTGAGGTAATGAAAACCTAAGTGTCCAATTCGAGAAAGCACACAATTGTAATGACAGAATCAACTTTTTAAAAATCGAAATTGGTGCAGAAACGGCTCCATAAATATCCAAAAATATATTAATTGGAAAAAATGTTAGGGACTAACTTGTAATCAACAATTTAAGAAAATATTAATAAATCAAAAACATTTATGAAATATATCAAAACATGTCAGTGTTTTTTTGTTTGCGGGGTGGGGGGGGGGGGGGGGGGGGCACATGGCGTGTTGGATTATCCTGAGGGGGCACAGGTCTTCACCTGACAAGCAAAAAAAAAAAAAAAAAACGTCAAGAGGGCATTACATCATCATGTACATCTCATACATTGTCTAATATGGCCAGAAAAATGATGAAGGCTCCAAGGCCCGCACCTATATACTGCTCCGTTGAAAGGCAATACATTTTTTTTTAAATACAGATTTGTTAAACCCCAGTTTAAATCATCCAATTTCCACTCGGCCAGATGCGGTGGTAATTTCCAGCTTAAAAAGGGTATGCAACGACTAACGATAATCATACCATGGTAATATCTCGGTATTGTACGGGTGAATTGATAATACACTATTATAATACATACTCGGTCCATTCCTAGACGTCCTCGTATTGTATGTTGCCCTCTGTTGACTCATGTTTGTCAGTCAAAAGTACATCTCGACTGAGCGAGTAGATGTAAAGTTAAATTTCTTGGGTTATATTATACAACAAGATGCTATTTTCATGGACCATGATATGGGGAGGAAGAAAAGGAGGGGAGGAAGGAGGAGGAAAAGGCAGAGGGAAGTGACGAGAATCAAACTAACGGTTTCTATCTCGACTGCAATTTCAATACCAGCAGGACGTGTGCAGTTAAAGGGATCTAGTAACTTTGTTGACAAATGCAAAAAGGGATTAGCGATTAATTAATATGTGTATTGCTGTGATCTGATATTTCCACAAAGTAATGCCTGAACATTTCACGGTAATTTGATGTTTTTATTAAAATGAGATATGAGCAAAAATGCAAGGTGATATTGACTAACTCTTTGCACTTACCTTGTACACGGCTTAAATTCTCCCATAGACAGTTTAACATATTAAACAAAAAATCGTTAATATCTCTTGAACGAAATGATGTAAAATACCGAAATCTATCCAGTGTTGTTATCGTTAGTGTGAATATGACACGGTTTGAGAAAATTACTAGAGTCCCAAGTAAGTTTTGAGGATTTGCACAAGGTTACTAAGTCCCTTTAAGGATTATATCCAAATATTGTTGAAAATAAAATACAAAAGAAACGCATGAAAAAAATCAACCACATGTCCTTGGATATGATTAAGTAGCAATAGTTATTGCTTCCTAAATATAATCTATTCATCCGAAGGAGAAGTACTGTAGGAGAAGGGAGAGGATAAGAGGAGGAGAGGGAGAAAGAGAATGAAGCGCAGTTGCATGCAGGAGGCTCGGAACGTGCCCCTAAATTCGATCATGACATAACAATTATTTGAGTTAAATAACTAAAGGAACCAAAGAACTTAAAGGGATAGTTGAGTTCTGGTAAAGAGAGTACAGTTTTGGTGAAACTGAATTTTAGTAACCAAAACCTGCATCATTACATTACAAACTAATAGTTATAACTAGAAAGGATCACAAAATTACAAATGACGTAGTAAAGATCATGCTATCATTCAAAAAGAGCCGTTAAAACGTAAGAGGGCGCTCTCTAAACACTCATCGGTTTCAACCATTTTGAATAAAATATTGTGCATGTGATGCTTTGTTGAAATAGTGATTAGATAGAGAAATAACCAATTTTAAATACCTATTTTTTAACTTTTTGAAAAGAGGAAGCATTTTTAAAAATTTTTAACGGCTGGTTCAAAATTCTCTAATAAACCTGGGGCCCCAGGTTTATTACAAATTGTTATATTTATGGATATTTCAGCCGTCTCTGAACCGATTTTGATCAAACAAAGATGATTTTATTATTTAAATATTATGCTCTTTCAAATTTTACACTCAGTTTTTCATTACCTCACCAAAAAAATAAGTAGTCTAGCGCCCTCTCGACCAAAACTCAACTATCCCTTTAACAAAAAAAGTAAGTGCAAAAACACAACGTTTTTCACTAGTCTGGAGGAGTACGAGGAGAAGAAGGACGAAAAGAGGAAGATGAAGGAAAGAAGGATGAGCGAGCAGAAGAGGAAAATGAGAACATGGAGAAGGAGGAGGAAAAGAAAGAGGAAAGTGAAGAATAAGCTGAATAAGATATATTTTTAAAACTGCATAATAAATTTAAGCTCGTCTGCATTAAACAAACCCCCACAAACTTGTCCATTTTTTTTACATTTTTATTTCATATGTGTTTGGTATGATATTTTCAGATTTAGTAATGAACTGTTCGAAACAGTTCATTTTCTTACAGCATCTTTTTAAAATATTGTGGGTATATTCAATTCCAAATCATGCACTCTATGTACAAATTAAGGTACATTTGACTATTTGTTGATGTTCATCATCTTTATGTTGTAAATGTTCTTATTTATTTCTTATGTGTGATCCACTAGTTAATAATCCGTTGTGTTAAATGGTAATTATGTGTTCACATATCGAACCCTTCCCTTCTGTCTTCCACACACGCCGTTTCATACAGTAAGTGTGCTTTCTGTATAACAATATCATGTCATTGCAAAACAAATATGGCGAGTGTTGAAATAACTGGTGTGCGTTCATTCCCTTAACCTGGCAATGAATACAATGAACCAGTATCATAATAATAATAATAATACTATGACAAATTTATATAGCGCTTAATGCAAAACCAGCCTCTAAGCGCTTTAGAAAAGGAAAATTAGAGTATATGAAGTAAAGAAATAGAGAGTGGTTGAGCTATGACTGATAATGTTGTTTGAAGAGATGATTTTTTAGATTATCTTTGACTGAGTCAATTGAGGAGGAGTTCTTGACCCAGTTAGGCAGAGCGTTCCATAAATACGGTCCAATAAAGGAGAATGTCCGTTCACCATAAGATCTTAAAAACACTTTTGGTATAACAAACAAATTTTGATTGGCAGATCTGAGTCTTCTCGTAGGTGCATACGGAACAATCAAATTTCTTAAATAGCTAGGAGCATTGCCTATAGAACATTTGAACATTATCAACGATATTTTAAAATGAATGCGTAAATGAACAGGCAACCAATGAAGATTATACAATACAGGGGTAATATGGTCGTGGCGTTTAGAACGAGTAATAATTCTGGCAGATGCATTTTGTAGACGTTGTAGTCTTGAAATCTCAATGTCAGGTATACCAGCAAGAAGACTATTGCAATAGTCAAGATGTGATGTAATGAAAGCATGGACAAGTTTTTCAGATGATGATTGATCCAAATATTTTCTCAATTTACCAATTTTATAGATGCCAGACCATCCAGCACTAACAGTTTTACTAACTTGATCTTTTATTGGAGATGTTCATGGAATATAATGTCTAGATTCCTAGTCTTTGGAACAGGCTGCACAGAAGTATCTCCAATTTTAATTAATGGGATAGAACAACAAGGACGGAAGCGTGAGCTAATGTGAATAATTGTTGTTTTTGTGTCATTAAATTTACGTTTATTTTGTGTGGCCCAAGACTTAATGTTTGCAACACAAGATTCCAAGCGTTGAATAGCAGTAAGCTTTTCTAATGGGTCAAAATCAATATATAATTGTACATCATCTGCATATATCATATGATTGATTTGGTGTTCAGAAATTATGTCACTGAGTGGGCTAGTTTAAAATGAAAAAGCAGGCGCGCCGATGACAGACCCCTGTGGAACACCACAATTAAGGAAGTGAGGTTGAGACTTAGATCCATTAATGACAACTGTCTGCTTACGATCCTTGAGATATGATGAGAACATGCACGTGAGGGCTGCCTCGCCTAAGCCATAGCGTGACCGAAGTCTCTCTAATAACATTGTGTGGTCAATTGTGTCAAAGGCTGCGCTGAAATCGAGAAGCACTAAGATTGTTTCGCGATGTTTGTCAGTAGCACTAAGGAGGTCATTCTGGACCCTGAGAAGTGCTGTTTCAGTACTATAATTAAGTCTGTATGCTGGTTGTGTTTCTTCATACAAATCGTTGGCTTCAAAGTAGTTTTGAAGCTGTTTACAGGCACACCTTTCAATAACCTTGGCAAGGAAAGGTAATTGTGATACTGGCCGATAATTCTGATTTTTTAATAATCGGCGAAACATGTGACATCTTAAAAACTGCAGGCATTATCCCAGAAGACAATGAACTATTTACAATTTCTGTTATAACTGGGATGAGTGGATCGATGCACTTCTTTAGAAGTTGAGTGGGGATTGGATCAAGCAGACAAGTTTTCAATGGAGATTCCATTACAATTTTCCTTAGATTTTCTTCAGTAACCATACAAACTTCAAAAGTTGATTCCGACTGTCTTCTAGGGGGATCAACTGACAAAGGGAGAGGGTCAGTAGCATCCAGATCAGCACGAATTCCAATGATTTTAGCCTCAAAAAACTCTGCGAATTCTCCAGCGAGAGTTTTAGGGCAATCAAATGGAGGCAATACTTTATCGGTATTGGGGGTGCTCAATGATTTAACGATGCCAAAGAGGGTCTTTGCATCACAATTATTTAGCTTATTAATAAAAAATTGACGTTTAGCTATTTCTAGCTTATCTTTATATACCTTACAATAATCATTATATATCTGTTTATCAATTGTAAGGCCAGATTTCATGAATTTGCGTTCGAGACGTCGTCTCTTGCGTTTCATTTCATGAAGCTCCTCTTGATTATACCATGTAGGGTTAGTCCTTATAGTCATATCTTTATTAATAATCGGAGCATAAATATCAAGTAGATTGGCGAGAACAGTGTTGTATTGAATTGTCAAATCTTCAACGTCTTGACTTCTATTCGAATACAGAGGTGATTTTAAAATGTCATCCTTAAATTGATGAATATCAATGGAGTGTATTTTTCTAAAAGAAATCTTATTCTTGTCAGCAGGTGGGTGACTAATGTGAACCATGCACTGGATAGCATGATGGTCAGATGGCAACCCCTGAATAATTGAGACATCTGAAATGACCTCGACTGATGATCTTCGAGTCATTAATAAATCGAGTGTATGACCATGAGTGTGTGTGGTCGCATTTACATACTGGTGCAAATCAAATAAATTAATAAGGTCAAGCATCTTTTTTCCATCACTATTCTCTAGATTATCAACATGGAGATTGAAGTCTCCTGCGATAATAAAGTTAGTTGATGATACACTAATAGATTCAACTCGTGAAGCGAACTCGTCGAAAAAAAACAGAAGTGGGGGAGATATTTCTTTTAGAACAAGGGGGTCTGTACACAATTACAAACCTAATAACGAATGACTTAAACAGAATGGACAAATCAATATATTCATCATAGTTCCTCGATTCACATTTTGAAATATGTTTGACTTGAAAGCTAACTCATAAATTTCAAGTTTGGTAAACTGACAATGCATTTGTCATGCATTTCTATGAGTAATACGTTTGAGGTATGAAGTTGTATTAAGTTTACAGTAAGTAAGAACACGCGCGTTCGTGAAGATTTTCGCCGGGGGGCTGAGGTCTCTTACTCAAATGCCAATTTTCCTGTTTTTAAAGGGACAGTCCCTCTTTTACAAAACGTCTTAACAGTTTCCAGTTGCCGGATGGGGATGAATGAAACACACACCAAAAAAATCAGATCGAACAGCCCTATAATTTGGATTCTATAAATGAAAAACGAATGCGTCCCTCCATCAGACTATATATCGGTGAATAAAAGAATTTAACTGATTTAGCATAATATTACAACTATTGTACTTATTCTTGTAAAGGTATTGTGAAGCCAACATTTGTAAAGGTATGTCACGGAAAAAAAATCTCAAAAATGAAGAATATGTAATTACATGTAGTCAGTTTAAGCGAGGTTTGGTTATTTTGCCCATGCAGTGTGCGGTTATGCTATTCTTATGTGTGCGCGGGTCACGTAGCTAGCGCGGGTCACGTAGGGGTCACGCATAGCGTTGTGGTACTTCGCGGAATCCCTGTACGAACTTCCTCACTGGGTGAATATACGTATAATGCACAATTGTTTGTTGGACGACGGTTTATTAGTTTTAGGTCTATAACTCCACGAAAAAGAGATTTCAAGCCCTAATTTTTTCAGGCATGCTATTAAATGACATTTTCTTTCATATAAGACAATAACCTCGCAACTTTTGAAATTTGGCTTGCAAAAGAGGGAATGTCCCTTTAAGCTGACAAGAAGAGAAAGAAAACTCCTCGCCATTTACCTGCCCGAAAAATAAGATTTTGCCTGAAGACCTGAAGTTGGCAAGATTTTTTGTCAGAATATTACACGAGCTTGCCCCAAAATGACAGTGATTGCCCTAATATGGCAATCCTCTAAACTTTAGGGGTGGGGAGGGGGCTGAAGCCCCAGTCCCGGCTCCTACGCCAATGTGTAAGAAGAATATTAGCAGACTAAAGTGAAAAGGGCATGAACCTCATGTGATGGCCGGAGAACTAGTTCATGTTTTTTTTTCCTACAGCATATTCAACGAGAACCCTTATTTGGCATTGAAGTAGTTTAATTCGGGCCGCACATCCAATAAAAGGGTACCACCACCCAAAAAATAATATTCTTATAAAAAAAAGTAACGTTTTTAGTAGTGCATTCCACCGAAACGTTCAGGAAAATATGTTTTCAGAAAAAATATATAATCGGGGAAAAAAGCATCACCATACTACAACATGTATCCATGGGTCTGCATACGAAGACTATTTTTGTCTGGGACGAACTCATCGTCCGTAATTCTATTATCTCCAAACGTACGCGTGAACTGGCGCACTCGCAAACGTGTGGCGCATACAGAATCATAAGGCCACAATGGTTCCATAAGTGGTGGTAAATAATTGCATTGCTTATGAATAACACAACACTTTGCAAAATGTTGGGCATCTGTTTGAAATCATAAGAAGGTAACAAAACAAATACAGTAATTACATATTGTTATTTGCCTGGTGGTCCCCTTAAATGACACACTGGCACGTGATAGCGTATTGTGGGTTAACTTTGTGGGGGTGGCATGGGATATGCGATAATGCAACTTGCATTGTGAGTACCGTGAGTGTCTGCCTCCAAAAGGAAAAGTTCGTTAAAACGATGATAACTGTCTGTTCTTATCTGAACACTGTTTACTGTATACGACGATGAAGAGGTGAAACACAGACATGGAACACTATTCAGGGAACAGAATGAAAAAAAGAGAAGCGTGATGAATAACGAGAGAAGATATTTGTGACAATTGTAATAACTTTGGCGGTGATTGTGGTAATAATGGAAACGAAATGTTGCGTATCGTCACGATTGTTCGCGTGTCAATGTGGCCCCAGGGCAGTAGGTCATTATGACGTAAATACCATTCAAATACAACATATTTACAATTTGAGTTAGCAAAGATCTTTTGTATTGAAATATTTCGTAATTCAATGAAAACCATCCACCCATCCTAGCATACCATCCCGCTTTAAAAAAAAGAAGATTATTCTGTTGTTTGCATGTTGTTTATAATACCCCTGTCACACGGAACCTCGACGCCGCTACACCCCTATACTGCGTAGATGCAGTGAGATCGCGGGAGGAGCGTAGCCTACTGGGAGCGTAAATCTTGAAAACGAATGGTTGCCTAAACTTGGAAGGATGGTCGTCGTGAGAGCGTAGTAAGCGAGTCAGGATCGTCCTGAAAGCTACCTATACTCCAGCTGCAGTCATGTATTTCCCAATTGTTGGCATTGTCACGACGCTTTGGTGAACATTTTCCGAGTGAGCACCGTCCGTTCAGTGTGACTGCCACAATACATAAGTAATCTGAACTCGGAACTCTCTCAACCTGCTGACGGTATTGTGATTTGTTTTTTGTGGATTATCAAAGGATCATTATTTTCATCGCGAATTTCTCGGGACCTGTCCCGTGCAATGAGTCGGACACTCTTAACCGCTGAAGCCACGACGCTCGGTCTTTAAATTGCAAAGCATGCGTTCGGGGTGACGCATATCCGGAGATTAAACGCATGCTTTGCAATTTAAAGACCGAGCGTCGTGGCTTAGCGGTAAGAGTGTCCGCCTCATGCACGGGAGGTCCCGGGTTCGAACTCAGACCGGGTCATACCAAAGACTTTAAAATTAGTACCTTCTCCCTTCTAGCCAGGAGCTCGGCATTTATAGAATGGAGAAGGAAAAGTTAATCACACGAGTTACCAGAGGACTGTCCCCTTTCTGTAGCTTTCGTTTCATTAAAGGGAAAGTTGAGTTTTGGTAAAGAGGGCGCTAGACTACTTAATTGGTTTGTGAGGTAATGAAAAACTGAGTGTAAAATTTGAAAGAGCATAATATTTAAACAATAAAATCATCTTTAATAGTGAATATATTATTCATTGCGGATTTGGTATCGGAAAAGATATCGCTAGTGTATCACACCTGACGAAGTGTTGCAGCGGCGCACGAAACGTCGTGATCTCTTAAGATTCCTTGTTGACCACATTGCGAGACAAACGAATATCACTAGCGATATCTTTTCCGAAAATCATCTTTGTTTGATCAAAATCGGTTCAGAAACGGCTGAAATATCCATAAATATAACAATTTGTAATAAACCCGGGGCCCCGGGTTTATTAGAGAATTTTGAACCAGCCGTTAAAAATTCAAAAAAATGCTTCCTCTTTTCAAAAAAGTTACAAAATAGGTATTTAAATAGTTGTTGGTTATTTCTCTATCTAATCACTATTTCAACAAAGCATCACATGCACAATATTTAATTCAAAATGGTTGAAACCGATGAGTGTTTAGAGAGCGCCCTCTTACGTTTTAACGGCTCTTTTTTAATGATAACATGATCTTTACTACGTCATTTGTAATTTTGTGTTCCTTTCTAGTTATAACTATTAGTTTGTAATGTAATGATGCAGGTTTTGGTTACTAAAATTCAGTTTCACTAAAACTGTACTCTCCTTACCAGAACTCAACTATCCCTTTAAGTAGACGTGTGTCCTAGGGCTAATGAATCGGAGATAGGCGTCGCCTTATGTGACAAAATTGGCACGGGAAGGCCTTTAACTTGAAATACTTTTCTTTGAAGTTTTATTGTGAGAACAGACAAGCTCGAAGGATATAATCATGCGCAGGCGTTTGGGATTTTTTTTTTTAAAAGGGGGCTGAGGTTTTTTTTCCCCCGAATATTATCGTAACGTTCATTATATTGATGACCGAAATATATTTTCGATTGTCTAGTCCGGGGGTCTATGCGAATGTGATATGAGTTTGCCCGAATATGAAATTATTTTTATACACGAATCAAACGTTCAAACCCCCCTTTTGACCAACAAATTACTGTTTTGTTGTTGTTGGGGGGGGGGGGGGGGGGGGGGTTGACCCCCCCCCTTCACTCTTGTAACTGATCTCGAGACCACTTTTTAGCGGTCTCGGCCATCATTACCAATGGTCTCGGCCTAGAAAATTTCTGACGGATCCCGGCTCGGCCTCGAAAATTGTAAAGGATCCTGGTCTCGGCCTCGAACATTTTGAAGGTTCTCGATCTCAACTTCGAACATTTTTGACGGACACCCCCCCCCCCCCAAGAAAAACAAAAAACAAAAAAACATACAAATATTTTGTGTAGCACCCTCTATTCCGAAACTAAACTATCCCGTTAATGCTTGATCGAAAGTACAGTACGAAGTGCAGTATTAAATGAAACATTAATATTCACAGTTTGATGAACTTTTTATTACATATTGTCAAAACCTAAGAGTTATAGTTAGTTCACTCAAACTTGTTACAATACCCTTTTACTCCAAAATCTACTTATGATTCGATTTTTAAGTGATTCTGTAGTGTAATAGTTAAGAAGATACTCAGTATACTGTGTATTGAATAATAAACCTGCAAACGAACATAATTATATGCTTTAATTGTGAATATGGTTTCAATACACAGTATATTGGGCATCTTCTAAACTAAACATAATTACTTACAGTACAGTTTTCAAATGGAATAGTTGGAAACCAAAACATGTCATCTAGTTATTATAATAATAATAATAATAATGGACATTTATATAGCGCAAATTGCAAAATAGCCTCTAAGCGCTGAACAATATATTATAAAATATATTGGTAGAGTACAACCAGTAGAGTTGCGTTTAGATTATACCACGCTTTCGTATTGACGCATTTAGATACTTGTTTATCCATTACTTACGGGAACCGGGGAAGTTATGTACAAAGTCTATGGGGATTTCATAATCTCGAAGGAAACGGCTTAATAAAATCAATAAACAGTATGCGTGTCAGTATTTGTTTAACAATAAGAGGCAAAACTTACTTTGTTTCAATTCAAACGGTGAAATCAATTTATTGGGATCTAGTAGCATTGTCCAAATCCACAAATCTTACTTAGAACACTTGTGGTTCATTCATACCTTGTTGTATTCGTATTACCAATAGAAGCATGGAAAAGGTTTCGATTTTTTTTTTCCTTTTGTCGAAAGACATTTATAATTGAAGTCCACGGGAATTTTCGCCCATTACTTGGCCATAATAATATCCAATTAACTTGAAATTGTCACACTTTACTCAGTGGCCATATCAGATTACAACAACACAAATATTATCAACTATTCGTTACATGTGAACAAAATTATACAAGATCCCTTTAAATTATGAACAATTGTATATTGAAGCTTTTAGATTAGAAACATAAAACATTTATGACGTGTGTTACCATGTGGAGTGTGTATTTAGAGCTAGCATTGACAAACATTTTATGTAAGCTGATTTGTTAACGATAAATATCAATAAAGGGAAACTGACTTATACACTTCTGACACTTAATATATTATCTATAACTTTATACAGTATATTTTCGGTATGTTCTCACTTATTCGTATGTTTCGATCTGTTCGTCTTGTTCATCGAGGTCGTCTTGTTCGTCGTTTTCGAATGGTTTCAGCGGGCACTCGTCCAGCTGCTGCGTATCCAACCCAGGTTTCACATGTTGAAACCCCGGGGGGGGGGGGGGGGGGTCACTCTCAACATGACTGGCTACGCACCTGCGTCCAGAAAAAAACGTCGAAAGGGTATCGCGTCTTTTCGCTCGGCGACGGGACTATGGCTACAACGCTAATCTTAGCGGGGGGTCGCACTCCGAGCGAAAATTTCCCCGTAGCGGCCAAACCTAGAACGGTAGTTCGCCGAATTAACGTCGGGCGTAGAGCCGCTACGCGGGTACATGATCAGCCAATCAGAGCGCTTGGACGGCGAGGCCCGCTGCCTCACGTGTTTCATGCACTGATTCGTACACACGCGCTGCATGCACTAGTATGTTGTGATTTGTACTGCCTATACCGTATGCTTATAGTACAACATGCATGATAAATGGAACGAGTGAAACTCCCGCGTATTCAGAATTGCGAAACTGCAAATAGATCGCGACGGTCGCCAGAGTACGGGGACGATCAAAGCTAATTTAAATCCCCCGTAGCCGCACTCCCGTCGCAGAGCGAAAAGACGCCATTCTCAGGTACACGGCGGCGTCGACGTTTTCCTTAAAAAGGGGTGTTTTTCAAGCACTGATCGCACACAAACCTAAAAAAAGGTACCTTTTCAGGTTCACAGGTTGCGACGTGTTTCTCAAAAAAGGGTACCTTTTTAGGTGCACAGGTTTTCGACGTTATTCTTTAAAAAGGGTGTGAATTACCCAGGCGGATTCAATACCTCAATTCTTCTGCGGGATCTGTTGTAACCATCGATATACACCACTCAGATCGGTAAGCACTATATAGGCACCAATCCTGCAGACATAAATACATTCTGCGACTTGAGAGAGACTATTCTCTCACGCATTATGCATAGCCAAAATTTCCGACTTAATGTTTTTCTTAGTTTCGGGGGATATATTTCCCTAACCTAAACCCTAACCCTAACCCTAATTTGGTGGCTATAGGTCAGATTAATGGCTATAGGTCAGATTTAGTGGCTATAGGTCAAGTTTGGCGGCTATAGGTCAGATTAGTGGTTATAAGTGAATAGTCTCTCTCAAGTCGCACGGCTGCAGGATTGGTGCCTATATAGTGCTTGGTGGTTGTAACATGCAATCGTATTTCATTATAATGATGGAAATTGGAAACACATTATCGCGAGCGCGTGCGTACGTGTGTGTATATTACATAGATGAATTGTGCAGATACTAGAGTGCGCGCATGTCCGCCGCCACGTTAGAAAGTTCCGAGTGCGCCCGTGAGTTATTGAGTCTTTTATCAAGCCTCAAGGTATACCCACACTATATGAAGGACAATTATGTTTATGTCTTCTTTTTATCAGGGATAGCCAAGCTAGCTCGAGTAAAATTCTCAGTCATGCAGCATTGAATGGACGCTAGCAATTTTGTCGCCAAGATGTTTGTTATGAAATGTTTGATGCTGTCTGAGCCGAGATAAATTGTCTGTGCAGCGTTCACTTCAGTCCCAAGTGTGGCATTCTGTGTTATCACGTTTGACAATATTGCCCAAGTACTAGTACCAGCCACACAAGGGAGCAGAGGCGCTACGCTGCCCTGTAGTGGAATATTGTGGGACAGTACAAACAAAGTTTGTCAAAATTTCACGAACAATTCTGATCTTAAATTCAGCAGAATCAATCATAATTGGCCCTAAAAATGATACAAGTATTATTTGAACTTACCAATATGGTCCAAATAATTCTTCAAATGTCGAAAAAAAAGGAGAAATCTGCAATTTTAAGCAATCAAAAAACTGAGGAGTGCTCAGCCGTCATCCGTCTCGGAAGTGTTGCTACTATCTGGATGATTTCCTGCAAACTTCCCGTACCACACGAGATACCGTAACCGAATTCTGACACGGCGTATCCGAATTCTGATACGGCGTATCCGAAATCGGATACGGCGGGCATTTCTATTCGGAAATAGTGCGATACGCAATTTTTTGCCATTGGGGTCCTTTTCACAAAAGCTGCGATACGCGCTTTAGGGTTCATTCAGAAATAGTGCGATACGCCATTTTTGGCGATTAAGGCCCATTTCAGAAATAGTGCGATACGCCATTTTTGGCGATTAAGGCCCATTTCAGAAATAGTGCGATACGCCATTTTTTTGTGATTAGGGTCCATACAGAAAAAGTGCAATACGCGCATTAGGGTCCATTCAGAAATAGTGCGATGCGCCATTTTTGCGATTAGGGTCCATTTCAGAAATAGTGCGATACGCTATTTTTTGCGATTAGGGCCCGTTTCAGAAATAGTGCGATACAGCATTTTTTTGCGATTAGGGTCCGTTTCAGAAATAGTGCGATACGCCATTTTTTTGCGATTAGGGTCCATTCAGAAATAGTGCGATACGCCATTTTTTGCGATTAGGGTCCGTTTCGGAAATAGTGCGATACGCCATTTTTGGGCATTAGGGTCCTTTTCGGAGGTTGACGGACACGGGTGGGTAGCACTTAAGTATGCGAGTGACCCCCCGCGGTTGAAACATAGAAGGCACAGACAATGTCATATTAATAATATGTATTACTTTACAAGTCAGTCAACGATTCAAATGAAGTGGTATCAGCGTATTATAGACATGATAACAAAAACATGGAGTAATTATCAGTTCGCACTTCCTTTTTAGGCAGAGTATGAGGAAGGATAGCTGCATTCCACCCCTTTTAAAGGCATATATGCGTGGGTTATAAAGGGTAGTCAGCAAATTCCAACTCGACTCCACCGTAATCTCTCGAGGTAAACTCACGATATGTGTTGGATTGATCGAAGAGAGGTGCTAGGAAATATCTGAACAAAGGCCTTCTTATGAAATTGCATGCAGCAAACAAATTTCTCACGCTATCACCTAGGCATCAAACAGCGGCACTTTGAAGTCGGTTGCGGTTAAGCGTGTTACGTGATATTTTCGCTCGTAAACATCTTTGATGGATCTCCATTCGACTAGTACAAACAGTCAAGTAGGGTGTGTTGGGAACGTTAAGGCGCGTCAGCTCAGATAACGCTACCAAATGGCACATACGGGGGGGGGGGGGGGGGGCTTATTCCGAATGTACGCGTTTAGAGTATATATGCATACAATGATGTGTACATCAAAGACGCGACCGTAAATTGCGCCATTTCAATCTCTGAGTTTTTGTTTCGCCACCGCGACGAAACACGTGTTATCCTACGAGAGACCGACTTTTCCAGAAGATGGGATTTTATAGCGCATGGTTGATTGATTGAACCGATGCGTAAGGCGTGCGTGCTTCGGATGTACTGTAGTCGATATAATTATGAAGCATTATTATTGCGTTTGTAAAATAGCATGATGTCCGATTCCCACGCTCTATTTAGTTTACCGCGTTCCGCGCATTCCAGGAAATGTGTTTGTTCAACCGCCTTGCGTTGTATTATGAAGCTCAGTCATGTGTGTTCGATTGTGTACCTGAAAGTATATAAAAACTTATGAAGGTCCTAATTTGTTATCAAAATACACATTTACTAAAGATTCTACATCTAAGACTTAGAATAGTTTACCTTCGGAGTTAATTATTTTGAGTCTGATCCATATATAGGCGTACCCAGGGGAGGGGATTTTTATTTTTAAATTTTTGTTTGGGGGGGGGGGAGGGGCTCAAACCCCCCCCCCCCCTTTGACCAAATAATGACTGTTTTGGGGGTTTGAACCCCTTCTTTACAATTTGTAGCTGGTCTCGAGACCACATTTAAGCCCTCGAAAATTGTAAATGTACTTGGTCTCGGCTTCAAAAAATGTATACGGCCACTCCCCCCCCCCCCCCCTGCTTACATAACATAAATTTGTCAGACGACATTCCCCCACCCCCCCCCCCCCTGAAAAAATTGTAAATGTACTTGGTCTCGGCTTCAAAAAATGTATACGGCCACTCCACCCCCCCACCCCCTGCTTACATAAATGTGTCAGACGACATTCCCCCACCCCCCCCCCCCCCCCTGAGAAAATCCTGGGTACGCCACTGGTCTGACCACCATCATTCAGGTTTGTGTCATTTCAAGTTTCGATTACACACAAATTAATACAATCCGAAGGTGAAGAGTAATCCGAAGGCTTCGATGGTTACTCTTGAGCAAACTGAGTACACAAGATATGATGTCATACAAATCTTCTTTTTTTTTCTCCAAATTTGACGTCCTTTAGCGTAGTCCAGCGTAGTGGCTACCGCAGTCTCTCGTACTCAAGCGTAGTCAGACGTACCACTCCGTACCTGTCCGTGAGCAAGCTATACCCACATTAGCGTAGTCTAGCGTAGTTGAATGTACTTAAACGTACTTATCCGTACCATTCCGTGGCCAACCACCGTACCTTAACGTAGTTCAACGTAGTTCCACGTAGTTTAACGTAGTTTAACCTAGTTTAACGTACTTACACCACGTTTGACCCACATTAAATTACCCTACGGATCACTACGTCCGTTACCGCAAGTATGACCGGCCCTTTAGTCTGCTCCTTAGACCCTTCAACTCCCGTTCCAGGGATTTTGTAGCTCCAAAGACCCTATATTTTGTGCGTTTCAGGGATTTTGTAGCTCCAAAGACCCTATATTTTGTGCTTGTAGTTAGCTCTTCAGATCCCCATTTCAGAGTTCCGTGCGGCACACCCCCGTCAAAAAATAATTCGAGTGCCCCCCCCCCCCCCCCGGGATCCGCCCCCTCCCGACGTTCACACACACACACACACACTCACACACACACACACACATACACACACACACGCGCACACACACACACGCGCACACACACACACACACACACACACACACACACACACACACATACACATATATATACAAAGGGAGTATTTTAAATCGCAATGACTATATTCTATAATGCTGCATGCATATGTCTGTAAGGGTATTGGGTACCGTGACAAAATCGTTATGATTACACGTGGACAGGGTTTGTAAAGGGCCGGTCATACTTGCGGTAATGGACGTAGTGATCCGTAGGGTAATTTAATGTGGGTCAAACGTGGTGTTAGTACGTTAAACTAGGTTAAACTACGTGGAACTACGTTGAACTACGTTAAGGTACGGTGGTTGGCCACGGAAGGGTACGGATAAGTACGTTTAAGTACATTCAACTACGCTAGACTACGCTAATGTGGGTACAGCTTGCTCACGGACAGGTGCGGAGTGGTACGTCTGACTACGCTTGATTACGAGAGACTGCGGTAGCCACTACGCTGGAATACGCTAAAGAACGTCAAACTACGGTAAATAGCAACCCCGCACGGAGTATAACAATCAACCGGCGGTGTGGTACGGCCATTGCGCTTGTTTTTCAAACATAGCAGGTCTGTGAAATTTGTCTTATTTTTGTAAATTAAACATGTCTGGATCAAGACTGTCGATGCTGGTGTTGTGCACGGTAGAGTACATTAGAGTACGCTAGAGTACATTTAAGTACGTAACGAAGTACGTTAGACTACGCTAGACTTCGTTAGACTACGTTAGACTACGTTAAACTTCGGTTTAGTAAATATTACTACGGATGCCTTTAACGTACCGCTCTTTTGAACATGTTCAAAAATTAAATCGAAGATCACGGCTCCCCCGAGTTAATACCAAGTTAGCATCACAGACAACTACGGTACGATACGGATGCTAGTACGTTCAACTACCTTCAACTTCGTTCAACTACGATCAACAACGTTAGCCACCACTACGTTCAACTAAGTCCACTACCGCAAGTATGACCGGCCCTTTAGAGGGAGCAAGACATGAGATATCAGCTTCAGGAAATTAGAAAATTGAGACAATGGGGGCATTTCATGAAACTTGTCGGCTCTGACGATTTGTCATTCGCTGACAGTTACCATAGTGACATTCAGCTACCAGTGCTTGAGCCCCCCCCCCCCCCCCGATACTAACAAAATGTCGTCTTTGCCGACGGAGCAATTGTCGACGTAGCTAATGTTGGCGGAGTAAACGTTAGCGGTGCAATTGTGGGCGGAGCAATTGTCGCATCTTCGAAGCATTTGTTAGCGGTGCATTTGTCGGCGGAGCAAATGTCGGCGGAGCAATTGTCGGCGGAGCAATTGTCGCATCTTCGGAGCATTTGTCGGCGGAGCAATTGTCGGCGGAGCAAATGTCGGTGGAGCATTTGTCGGCGGAGCAAATGTCGGTGGAGCATTTGTCGGCGGAGCAAATGTCGGTGGAGCATTTGTCGGCGGAGCAAATGTCGGTAGCATTTGTCGGCGGAGCAAATGTCGGCGGAGCAATTGTCGGCGGAGCAAATGTGGGCGGAGCAAATGTGGGCGGAGCAAATATAGCGGAGCATTTGTCGCGGAGCATTTGTCGCATTTTTCGGAGCAATTGTCGGCGGAGCATATGTCGGCGGAGCAAATGTCGGTGGAGCATTTGTCGGCGGAGCAAATGTCGGTGGAGCATTTGTCGGCGGAGCAAATGTCGGTGGAGCATTTGTCGGCGGAGCAAATGTCGGTGGAGCATTTGTCGGCGGAGCAAATGTCGGCGGAGCAATTGTCGGCGGAGCAAATGTGGGCGGAGCAAATGTGGGCGGAGCAAATATAGCGGAGCATTTGTCGCGGAGCATTTGTCGCATTTTTCGGAGCAATTGTCGGCGGAGCATATGTCGGCGGAGCATATGTCGTGTCACCAAAATGACAATCGACTATGCGGTAAAAAGCTTGTTATCATTGAAAAAGAGCCATTAAAACACAAGAGGGCGCTCTCTTAAAAACATTACACCATTACAGCTATCATTACAGAAAAGGAAAGGTTCTTGCACTATTCCGCCAAGTAGGTCTGATTCACAAACATACCTTAGTCAGCTTGTTCCAGTTATCAGTTGTTTTGTTTCCTTTTGATCTTGATATCATATGTCATTGTAATTGTGGCCCACACGCGTAAGCACAACTCCAAGGTTGCCGCCTACTCGCGGTAACCGTCTCTCATTGAAACAGCTTAATGCTTTGGCACTTTGGCACAATACATATCATTTTAATTCATCACTATCAGAAGACATAATACTATATAATCTATGTAAGGAAGAAACAATAACATTGATATGTTATAACGATGTGTTTAAATGGGTAGTACAGTTGTGGTAAGGCTGAGCTTTAGTAACAAAAACCTGCACAATAACACTACAAACTAATAGTTATAACTCCACCATGCTCGAAAGGTATAACAAATTACAAACGACTAATTAAAAAGCCTGTTATCATTCAAAAAGAGCCATTAAAACACAAGAGGGCGCTCTCTAAAAAAGCATTGGTTTCAACCATTTTTCATACAGAATTAGGCATGTGATGTTTTGTTGAAATAATGATTAAATAGAGAGATCATCAACAACTGTTTAAAAACCTCTTTTGAACATTTTTGAAAAAGTATAAGCATTTAAAAAAAAAAAAAAATTATCATTGAATAAATCTGGGGCCCAGATTTATTCCGATCGGATATATTTATTGATATTTAAGCCGTTTCTGAGCCGATTTTAATCAAATAAAGTTTATGCTGCCATTCAAAATGTATGCTCTTTGAAATTGTATACTTAGTTTTTCATTATCTCACAAACAAATTATTTTTTGCAGCTCCCTTTATACCAAAATTGAACTACCCCTTTAACAAATACACATTAAACATTTGTACGTGCATAACTGGACTCACATGGTTGAATGGCGTCATCAGAATGGTCAGGTCCGGGGTGCTAATTTTTTTTTCCTACGAACTTTTTGTCCTAATGAATTATTCATAAGCAGCGACGTGAGCTACTCATGAATATTCATAACTAGGATTGAGTTTGAGGGT
Organism: Echinarachnius parma; assembly: GCA_037951105.1. Classification (NCBI taxonomy): domain Eukaryota; kingdom Metazoa; phylum Echinodermata; class Echinoidea; order Clypeasteroida; family Echinarachniidae; genus Echinarachnius; species Echinarachnius parma. Next base: position 22,321 of record JBAMJV010013707.1, on the reverse strand, counting down.
TATAATTACAATGAGACCATACTGACCATCAGCGGTTTACGTAGCCTATTGTTCACGCTGTGGATTTCAACACTTGGTATCATGGGTTCGAATCCTCTCTTATGACTCTTCTTTTCTTTTGCCATAATACATGGTGAGTAGCGGTTCATTTAGTAAATGTATCATGCAGAGTTTTCACTAAAGTCTGATAGCCGACAAAAAGTTCGTAGGAATCATGTGCGCATGCGCCAGAGACAAAAAGTTCGTAGGAAACAAAATTTCGCGTCCGGGGTCAGGTTCATTGGAACCAACACACCTATTATATTACTGGAAGGCAGGAGGATGAGAAACTGTCATGATAGTTGACACTTAAAAGTCGAACACATTGGCCCGTATTCACAAAGGAGGTTTGTACAAACCCCGGTTTAAACCGCGGTTTACATCTATGGAATTCCAATTGTAAACTGATGGAGAGAGAATGTGTACCATCAACATTGTTAACAAGTAAGGAATTTACATTCTCTCTCCATCAGTTTACAATGATAGATGTAAACCGGGGTTTAGACCATGGACTGTACAAACCTCCTTTGTGAATACGGGCCAGTGGTGTCAAGTAAGGTTCATCTCCTCTTGGAAGAGTGCCGGCAGGCTGAAAACATTGCACTCCTTTGTATCATGTTAGGTTAATACGCAGCGCATTGAACCAATCGACCATGATCTTTTTTTTCTTCAAAATCTATGATACATGTATTCATTGTCAAGTATACCGTTGTTACAATACAAATGATTACATCTAGGGATCCTCTTTCCCCGGGCCTCTTTCGCACCGTGTGTTTGAAATCTCTTAATTGTAATTGACGCAATAGTCCTGCGTCATTTATGGGAAATGCCTGCAGACAATTAATTGCGTTATTAATATATTGAAATATTGCATGACTACATCATAATAAGTACGTGGATATACAGACTATTATAATAATACAACTTACTTTGAAGGGATCTAGTAACTTTGTTGACATGTGCAACAAGTGATGAATGGTTGAAAAAATGTATATTTTTGTGATATAATATGTCCACTTAGTAATGTGTTAACATTTCACGTTATACGGATGTTATATGGCCAAGTAATGAGCGAAAATGCAAAGTGATATTCGATAACTCATTGCACTTACTTTGTACACATGTATACTTTTCCAGTGGATAAATTAAAATCCGAAGGCTTCAATCGTAAATATCTTGTTAACGAAAGGAAAATTCGAAAAACCCAAACCGGTTCCATGCTTATATTGGCAGATTGGTAATACGGAAACAACAAGGTTTGAGAGAACAACTAGAGTTCTAAGTAAATTGTGTTGATTTCGACAACGGTACTACTTCCTTTAAGGACAAGACGTTATGTCGTTGTGTCTGAACGGCGTCGACTATCACACTATTCCGTGAGCTTGACTTATTGTTGTTTTACGTTGAAATTTTTTTTTTGTATTGAATACAAAATTAGACTGCATTTATAGTATTTTCATATTTTAAATAAATGTCGGTCCCAAACATCTATTTTAATAAAATATATTTTATTGATGATTTTAGCTGTTTCTGAGCCAATTCTGATGAAATAAAGTTAATTCAGTCTTCAAAATGAGGTGTTTTTGTTATATTACAGTTAGTTTTTCATTACGTTACAAAAAATGTATATCTTGAAGCGCATTCTAAACCAAAACTGTACTATCCCTTTTAATTGTTCTTACATTTCAATTTTGGATATCAAGCGCCACGGTTTATGGTTTGTGACAATGCAAGTTCACTGTTCGGTTACACCAGGGAAGTGGAATTATAATGTATACAGAGTTACAGAGGACCTGGTGTGTTAGTTTGTACATGTACTTCGCCAGGTCCATGTTAACCTTTCAAGATTAGCATTTCAATGCACTTGCGTTTGTGTAATTTTTAACGGTTTTGTAGGCTAGACCTGTAGCCCATTTCATAAAACTGTTGCAATTGTTCTAAGTGTCCAATTATTGTAACTAGCATGGCAACAGCTGTAATGCTCCATGCTGATTGGCTGTTGACCATATAGTTACAATAATTTGACACTTACAACAATTGCAAGTTTCTTATGAAATTGTGGCTACTAAACTTGCAATATAGATAACATGCCATACACGTTATTGTTATTGCATAATTTGCACTCTACACACCAAGAAAGTAAGGCTTTGAGCATTGCTCCCATAGACTATGCAAACCGCTTGACACAATTTTAGCTCCATTAAAGGTGCATATCCCCATGTTTAGGTAAAATAGTAAGGATGCACCTTGCAAACTTGCACCAAACTTGAGTCATGATAATATAAGGGTGCAACTATCCACCCTGGCTTAGGGTTCTAAGTTGCATCCTAAGGATGCAACGTTTAATCTTTACCTTAAATGAAATAAATGTATATGTTTGTTTATTCATGATTTGAACTGTAATATTGCTTTTGGTTCCAATCTATTCAAAATGGATAGCAAATTAATCATTATTATATCTCACTTGCTACTATGATTTGACACTAAATACTCTCGCTTTCGTTTCACCATGTTCACCATCATATACAGGATAAATACAGTCCCGGGATTAATTAATCAATAGTACTGCTTTCTAAAAGTTCATGGGAACTTTTCAATGTCACTGTTTGTGTGTGTGTGTCCGTCTGTCTGTTGTATATTTGTTTGTGTGACATTGTGGTTGTTTGCTTGTCTTGTAATTGTTTCAATTTATTTTATCCTACTTAATAATATTTGTGCCATATTGTTTATATTTTTTTTCCATTTCACTCTCAACGTAGAAAACACAGCAGAATAGATATTAACCTGAAATAATTCCTTTCCGTTTAGCTGGCAGACCAATTAGTTGAATTCCTTTTTATTCTTTTGAATGAAAGATACATGGCTTACAAATTGCAGGTGTTATGTAAAATGAAAGTTAACATTCAAACATTGTGTCAACCAGCTGAGATCTTATCAGAGATCAACACAATCAGACTTTAATTAGTAACTCGAATTGTTTTAGCACTGATCAAGGGTGTCGCCATAACCTTGTTGTAATTATTTATGAACACATCAGCATGCTTATGAAAGACTTTCTAGGGTGCATCATAATGATAATCAATATGTTATGTGCTGGATGTATTACAGCAAATAACAATTCATTCAATAACGTTCAGTATGGGATCTGGTAATAACATTTTTAAAGTCCAAAATACGTAGGTAGAACTTGAATGGTTCTAACAAACCTCGTTGTTTTGGAATAACTATTAGAAACATGTAAACGGATTTTGTTTTACGAATTTCTTTTTTGTTATAAACACATTAAAGATTTGAACTGTTCAGGTTTTATCCTTTCTACTTTGTATAAAGCTAGTGCAATGAGTAAGCAAGGTTCAATTAGCATTTTCGTTCCTTACTTGGTCATATGACGTGCATTCACCATCATGTTCACACATTATTCAGAAACCCTATTACAAAATATAATATATACATTGTATCAACTCTTCGTCACTTGATACACAAGTGAAAAACGTTACGAGATCCCTTTAATATTGAAGACAAAACTCACGCATTTACGCAGTGCTTGTTTTGTCTGCTTCTGCAACGTACATCATAATAAAGATTACAACCATTGTAGTTTCCCAACTACAACAAAAAGCCAGCCAAACAAAAACAAAAAGAATTGTATATGTTTATAGAGACAGACGATAACAAAAACAGAAGGCCACATTCATTGATACGTATATCGTCATGCTAAACAAGACGGACAGATAATGATCGGCAAAGCGCATTGTTTCTATAGAGGACCACGTTTGTTCTATTGCAATGCGTAACAATGTCCGTCGAATATCATCAATATCTGTATAATATTTGTAATCATAACAAGTGCTCTCTGATCGACGCAGATTAACTATTAACAATATGTGTATCGAACGGGAATCAATAATGCACGCACGCGATGGCGTTAGCAGCTATCTTTAGTATTTGAATTATTACATTCACACCTTATTTGGCTATCTAACCCGCTGATGGAATATTTCCAACTACTTCCTCCAAAAATACATTGTTTGTATTTCTTTAACAGAAGTTATACCATTTTTACAATGCAAAGATAATCCCGGACCATAAACTGGGAAATTTTCTTCCGAATGTTGCATTCTACGACAGTGAACTATAAAACCGATACACACAAACACACCATGGTGGTAATCAACAATATTGATCGCTTTTTAACACATCTTTATAACATATCAATGTTATTGATTGTTCCTTACATAGATATAGTATTATGTCTTCTGATAGTGATGAATTAAAATGATATGTATTGTGCCAACGTGCCAAAGCATTAAAGAGATAGTTAAGTTCTGGTAAAGAAAGTACAATTTTTGTTAAACTGAATTTTAGTAAGTAAAACCTGCACCATTACATTACAATCTAATAGTAATCACTCCACCATGCTCGAAAGGAATACAAAATTACAAATGACCAAGTAAAAAGCCTGTTATCATTCAAAAAGAGCCGTTAAAACTCAAGGGGGCGCTCTCTAAACACTCATCGGTTTCAAACATTTAAAATAAAATGTTGTGCATGTGATGTTTTGTTGAAATAGTAATTAGATAGTCTGAGTTTATTCTGACATTAAAATTGTATACTCTTTCGAATTTGACACTTAGTTTTTCATTATCTCACAAAAGAAAATGTGTGTAGCGCCCTCTATACCAAAACCCAACTATCCCTTTAAGCTGTTTCAATGAGAGACGGTTACCGCGAGTGGGCGGCAACCTTGGGGTTGTGCTTACACATGCGAGGCACAATTACAATGACATATTTTCATTGATATCAAGATCAAAAGGAAACAAAACGACTGATAACTGGAACAAATTGACTTAGTTCTGTTTGACTCAAACCCACTTGGCGTAATAGTGCAAGAACCTTTTATTTTCTGTAATGATGTCTATAATGGTGTTTGTAATGATGATGATGATGATGATGATGATTATGATGATAATTACGATAAGAAGAGGAAGAAGACTTTGTACTTTACTTCAAAGTATAACTTTATTTACATGAAAAATCTTATATATATACATACAATGCATGAATAATGATTTGTAACAAGCAAATGAAAATGGTAGATTCCTCTATTAAGTAGGGTGGTTAACGGGTCCGTGACTAGACTGCATTTTGGCCTAATTTCCATAATTTATTCAAATTTATTCATGGAAATGGGATATTCCATGAAATTGGTGTCTTTATTGACATATTTGAAAGAGAACATATTCATTGGATCAAAAGAAGAAAATTCATTCAAAGAGACACTCTGTATCTATACACATTAGTCCTAATTTCCATAATCTATGCAAATGTATTAATGGGAATGGGTTTTTATGGGATATCTATGTCAATAGTGCTTTTATTCAGATATTTGACAGAACATATTCCTTGGATCAAAAGAAGAAAATTCATCCAAAGAGACACTCTGTATCTATGCAAATTAGGCCTAATTTCCATAATGAGTTTTATATAGAAATCGAATTGTATGTAGGTGTAAGTAGGTGGATAGGAATAGGAATAGGAATAGGAATAGGAATAGGAAATAGAAATAGGCATAGGTATAGGTAGTCATCATCTTTATACCCAATAGAATGGTAATAGTTGGGCAAATTATGTTGGGTAACATGGTTGGGTAATCTTGAGACGGGTAATTATATGGGCATTTAAATTTGCCCTAAAATGGATAAAATATGAAATGGGCAAAGTTTACCCAAAAGTTAGTCGGATACATAACTACCCTCATGTTGGTTAATTTTTGGGTAAAATTTTGCCCAATATTTTTAAGAGTGTGGGCAAAAAGAATAAAGAATTCGGTTGAAAAAAAGCATTCTTGTATCGAGTTTGTTTTAAGTTCAAGTTGCATTTAGGATTGCAGCACGTTAGAGCTGAATTTAGAGCTGAATTATTTGTGAGCGTGTCATAAAAGCTTCTATTTCCAAATAAGGGTTCTCTTTTTATTACGCCCTTTGAATTAAACCATACATAAAAACAACGATTCACTTAGCGATGTACGAACAAATCGTTTCCAGGTAAGTACTTAAACGATTAGCATATTATTCACTCTATATGTATGCCTACTTTCAGGTTATGAAAGGACAATAAAACCCTGGGGATTGTGTGATCATTAAACATGTTAAAGTGAATTAAAAATTGTATCTTATATTTAAAAACAAAACCATGTCAATAAATGATCAAACGCGACTCGTGCACGTTCGTGCAATAAATCAAGCACTTGAGAGAGTTGTCTCAGACTGTACAAAACTGGAAGCAAATTTGTTATATTGCCATAACCACGGACTCAGAATAGGGTCGATTCCACCGAATGTGTACACGGCATGTTCAGACCTATTCGATTTTCTGAAAGGTCCAGCAATCTTGATTTCTCTTTGGGCAGATGCGTCTCGGCGAGACTTTTCGCGCCATATACAATTTGTGACCATTGCACGTATGTTTGTTTATACAGGAACATAAAACATGTTTATTTTGGTCGCTTAAAAAAGAAATCTCCGAAAATCTTTTTGAGCGGTTAGAATCATTGTATGAACACTTAATAAAAATTGGTTAATTTCCACGTAGGAAGTTGTTGCATTTGTCAGGAATTATCCTACGAGTTTTGGTAAGTAACAGGCAGGTATGTGATTTTTAACAATTTGTTTACCTAGTGGTAGATTTCAAGCGTTACCTACGAATGCATTTTTAGCACACGCAACATAAGTGAGACATTCGTCACACGATTAAAAATGTGTGTCTTATAGAAACCCGTATGGATAGATAGATAGATAGATATATCGGTATTTATTGAACAAAATTAACAAGACTGTAGTCCGAAGACTAAAATGCCTTGCGTACATGAACATATGAACATACATGAATAAATAAATTACAACACAATAAAAATATAATTTAACATCAAAATACAACAAAATGATACATATTTATGAATGCATTTGGCAAGAAAGGCACTAACATTAAAAATGTGATTATTATAATATGCATATTCTCATTTAATTTTAATTTTAATATAACAATAACCAAGAACCAATTTACTAATTTGTTACTTACTTTTAAATATGGGCAATTCCGGATGAGAGAGGCCAAAAATGGAAAATTTAAAAGTTTATGAAATACAATTTCAAAGCATGTTTTGGGTGGATAACGTCCTATATATTAGTGAATAGAAGACCGTTTGTGAATAACTTAATCTGTTTTTCTGAAAGCAGTGTTTGAACTTTTGGGGTTTTCTAGGCTTCAGAATTGAAAAAATGACTAAATTCAATACCAAATCAATAAATCATTGATCCCTGAACTTATTCCTTTGTATACTTTGCAGTTATACTAGTATATGGATAATCTTCTTATTTTGTAAAGCACTTGTTCCAACCGGAACCAATATTTGCTGGACAGAATGACCAAATCTACTCCAATTTGTATGTAATTCCGTTACCGAAATTCCAAGAAAGTTTTTTTAAAGAACTTTAATATTGATGAATTATTCTGTAATTGTAAATCCAATGCTAAAATATGTGTCCTTGAAATCCGTCTATTATTTAAATGCAATGTCAAAACTCCCGGTGATTTTATTGTATAGCCGCCAGAAACGTCAACAGTTGAAAAGGCCAGTTTGGTTAAAACAATGACGTTACCTTATACACGTCAACATGTTGTAGCTTCAATATATAAGCAGATTAGTGAAAACTAACTTAGCAATAGATGACATGTAGCACATCGCGAATACTGTGCAAGGATTCATCATTTTAAGAGTTATTCACAAAATTGTGGTGCATTTGAAGGTAATTGAAACAAAATTATACGTTACCTAGGAATACAAACATGAAATAATAGTAAGGATTATGCCTGCAAACAAATTGATTCAAAGGACAATAATATATATTTTGGCTATTAGTAGATAATTAGCTGGTTATGGTATGAAACACATTTCCTCTTCAAGCAATAATATGTTCATAACTTTTTGACTTTTAAATTACGAGGACACCGGATAGAAAATTCACGTTTTTTGCCTTATTAAACAGTTCCGCGCGACATTGTTAGTGTGCATTCAGCTGTGTGCCGAGCGGTGCCGAGAGAATGGGCATAATTGGTCAATAGTATGACGGGCAGTAAGTCTCATTTATAAGACACTGACTTGGTAAAAATTTACAAAAATGGGCACCTGAAATGATCTCACTCAAAGCGCCCTAAATTAAAAACTACAAGTCCAGAATTACTGTTCTTGGTATCGTTGTTCATTGGAAGGACACCCTATCCGATAGACATAATCAATTTGTTATTTTATTTTGGGAAGTGCCTCGTTCCGTTTTTTGGGGGCCACCCTGTATATACCTTAGAAAATGTACACAGAAATAGCAAAATTGTCTTCGTTTCTAACCGTTTCCGTATCTTAATAATTATCTTGTGTACAATAGTTACCTTTGTTATCTACTTGATACCAGAAGTGGTGATCTACCCTGAAGAAGTTCTCCCATCTATACAGCCCTCGGACATGCTATCCGAAGGGTATCGTAGAGTGCAATCCACGCGAATACCACTGTCATTACTGTATCGTGTTCTGCTTCGAATAAACAGGGGACGTCTGTAATTTTGAACAAGCCGTTGACAAAAAATTGCTTAAACCATATTATACGAATTTGGGCCATATTTGGGCCAAAATTCGCCAAATATTTCCCTTATACTTGGCGAAGGAACTCTTTATCACAAACCTTCAATATATATGTGACACAGTCATGACAGTCTCTAATCCTCAATATTTGGAAAATGTTAATCCAGGTATAAGGTGTTGTGAATAAGAAGTGTCATTTTGATGTTCCGAGGAGCTTCATTTTCTCCTAGCGATATACACACCCCACAAACACGTCCAATCATTGACTATCTAAAAGCTTCTTAAGATTTGACCATATCATGCAGTCAACTTTTAAAACAACAAATCATTAATCATTTGAAATTGTGCTTTAAAGATATATACTTCAGTACTGGTCGAAGTTTCGTACATTTACAAATATGCATACTGCACAGTTTTGACGATGAAGAACAATTTTTGATGAGTGAACAGATGAAAGAGTTGCATAAGTCAAATAAGTAAATTCAAGATACAAACAAAAAACATTACTAGGCAGCGAGGGGAACTCTTCCGTCATTCCTTCAGTTACTAGCCAGATCGATGTGTGTTTATAGTTTCCGCCGTCTCATGCAAGTTTTGCTGCGTTGGACCGGCCTTTCCAGTTCCACGTGTAATTCAACGTGAACGCATTACCCTCTGTTCGTTTGAAGACAAACAAAATGCGGCTATGTTTACCCGTTCCCTAAGAGATTTTGCAATGATCCATATAATGTTAATACAGGACTCACCAGGTTCCCGTATGCAATGATTTAACGTATGTGCAGGCGACTTGGGCTGCTATTGTGCGATGTGGAGGGCCTTCGGTGAGTGAGAATCTCATATGGATTTCAAACCAAGCGAAAAACACAATTGACAACAAAGTGTTCAGAAGAACTAATACTCAAAAATATCATAATTATACAACACGACCATCCCAAGAAAAATGCACTTTCATTCTTTCTTTTTGTTTTGCTTCAATAATATGTTAATTTTTTTTGTCGTACATTACGAATTAATTATAACCAGAACTGTCAACAGTTATGACACAACAACCTTTGAACGTCACCATCACTCAAGGAGACAGTAGTGCGATTCGTTTGCGCGAATGACCATTCTTCAACATAGTCCTGTGACCCTTCCTACATGTTGTGTATTAGACCTGGAGACGTCTTTGAGTCGAATATTTGTTTGGTTATTTATGTTCTAAATGGTTTCTAATTCAAACATATAGAGAAACTGACCAGAAATATATTGTGATTGAAAGAAGGCAAAGAAAATGAGACATTGAAATGAAACATATAGAGAAACTGAATTAATTATTACAAAAAGCTGTATCGCTTCGGTGATCCCTCGCATATATCCCCAAGTTGATTTATATCCTTCGGGTTTATGTCAGGTTTATAATAGCTTCTGACCATTCAGGCAATGATAATTAAGGGGTTTCAGGGACGAGCACCGTCTAGGGTTTTCTATAGCTCAGTCGGAAGAGCACCGGTCTAGCAATCCGGAGGTCTCGGGTTCGAATCCCGTTGGAATCTCATTTTCTTTGCCTTCTTTAAATCTAAATGGTTTCTATTAAAAAGAATCAGCGATGTTGCCACCTCGGCAACATTGGGCAATTTTTGTAAATCTAAATGGCTGTCCCGCTTAATTTGCATATTTATAAATATTAGTTTCCAGTGGCTACAAACATTAATAAGCAAAAAGTACAGGGTACTATTATTTAGTCATGTTCTATATTTCAGCTTGGTTGCCACCTTGGCAACATTTTGTAATGCATAATTAACATAATATGGTTCTTTACCTACTTTGCACATTCCAAGGACTGTGAAAAACATCGTAAATATTGTGAACCCGGAAGATAAAAATTACGAGTAGTAATACCAATTGTTAAAGATTTGTAATATTATTTATTTATTTGTTTATGTATTTATTTATTTATTTATTAATTTTGTATTAATTAATTTATTAATTAATTAATTTTTTTTTTTTTTTTTGGGGGGGGAGGGGAGAACAAATCCATTTCTGATACTTGTTTCCAAACTTTTGCAATCCAAGATGGCCGCTACCAAAATACTCATGCTAGGATAAATATGTTCCTTCTTTTGGTTAGATCAGATAATATTTGTTCTTCTTTCTTTTAACTTTCAATCATTGAAATTAGTAACTAGAATACTTAAATCACCAGGCTGGGCAGTCACCCCGATAATAATTACATAGCGACATATTATTCTGGAATTCATTTATTGTATTTATGTGACTTAGCTAGTAGCATTATCAAGAAGGATGCCAACGTCTTGGAATACTTGCTCTCCTAACTGTCCTCCCTCTCTTTGACTGGTAGACTCCAATAAATAAACATGCTAGCACTTGTTAGACGTGTGATACCATTGTTTTGTCCCTCTTTTACACTCACCCCACGATTTAAGTAACTCCTAACTCGAATGAGTGACTAACAGGACTGGTACTACAAGACATTCGAGCGTTGTTGACGAGGTGTTAGAGTATAAAGTTTTCTAAAACAGTATTAATGACAAACGTTCCTTTCTCACATTTTCTTCTCTTTTCTGCAGATGAACATCACTAAGGTTTCAATTCGAAGAAAAAAGATATTATGAAAATGGATTCTGTGTACTATGCAAGGATCGCATCTTTGGCGTTGCTGATTTATGCCGTATCCGCTGGAATTCTGTCTGGTTACAACACTGAAACTCTTCAGTCATTACGCGGAAGCGACGCGGTACTCCACTTTGCGGCTGATGTAAAGAACGAACAATGCAACTACACGCTTTTATACAACAAAGCTCCATTCTATATTAATGGACATAGGCAATTAACCGATAACTTTTCAACAGATAAACACATTCGAACCCGTATCAAACAGTTTCAACGGTTTAATAGTTACCTCGTAATAATCACCATCATAAATATCACTTCATCCGATGGCGGTAAATACGCATGCGTATACCAGTGTCAGACCCATACACATGTTCTTCAATACGCGTTGACTATCTACTATCCGCCAGAACCAGCTAAATGCAACTGGTTCTTTGACGAGAACCCGCCCTACAATTGGATCCTTCGTTGCACCTTCCGTGATGGTTTCCCCCCTGCGTCATGCATGTGCTTGGAGGGTAATTCTCCCAGGGTATCATACCCAACATTCGTGTCGGCCGAGACCAACGTAGTAGCTGAATTTATGTTCGAGAGAAACGTGGCTCATGTTTCATGCTGTTCTACAAGTAACGCTTTTCCCGTGAGGAGTCGAAGTCATTGCAAAGACTTCGTAGGAGCTGCATTATTAACCTCGGCAACTAAGTTTGAAGTAAATGAGGCTACACGTAGGCCAATTACATTAGTATCAAATCACACTATAGGCGAGACGCTATGCACGATCAAACTAGAATTAGAAACTTTGTCTATTCTGGAGTGTGCCAAATATATACATAGAGACAATGCTGACTACAACAGGTTCCAATGTTACCAAGGAGGAACACAGGCTACCCAAGAGTGGCACTTAGTCAACACGGGATTTGTGGCGATGCAAAGTTTCTGGATTGATCCTCAAGTTGACATTTCGTGCTGCTTCGGTGATCCTGGTATCAGTTCCTGCACCGAATTTCATTGGTCTCCAGATTCGGATAATATGGAAAGCTCAACCAATACTTTTAGTAGCGAAATGCCACTGGAAAGTACGAGTTTCTTACCTGGCAATGCTACTGCTTCACTGGAATTAACCATGAATAGCACAGGCAAGTCACTTGGTAAGAGACAAGAGGAAATGGCGGGTGCCACCACTCAACCCACTGTTGGAGTGAATGGCATGCGACAAACCATGAATGCTACGTTCCATGGGATAGCAGACCAGCACATGTCGATGATCAGCCATATATTGCTCTACATAAGAATAGGTCTTGTTATGTTGGTAGTTGTATGTTGTATGATTTACATTATTCGTCGGCGTCAAATACCAAGTCATACTTGCATGAGTTGTGCAGGAAATTGCTAATCATCTTCTTCATATTTGTTGTGATTTTTATTTGTGTCCCATAATTTCAAGATGTTGAGTTCACTTCATGTTAATTCAGTTTATTCATTATGTATATTGTAAAGTATTTTTATCACAGTTTGTTAGGATACCGTGATAGGCGCTATATAAATAGTGGATATTATTATTATAAACATAATATGTAAAATGGAATAGGTAAATCATTAACAAATCCCGGTCAATTTCACAGATACACAAAACGAATTTATTACGTGTCAATCAAATTCTAAGTTTTTTTTTCCCGCAGCTATGTTTTGTATTTTTAATTAGTTTCTTGTTTTTGGTAAAGTTAATAGGAAAATAGATTTTTTTTAATTCGATTTGAAACGTGTTTATGTTCGCATTTTCATTCGATATAACACGAGACCGGTCGTGATGATGTGTGCATGGTTGTGCAATACAGCCTCCAATGAATTGAAATACATTTTCCTGCATTCATTCAATTCCAAACTGGAGAAAAAAAGCACATTATTTTTTAAAAAGTGACGCATTTTGTGTGTCTTTAAATCTGGGAACATAAATCATTTTTAATGAAATATGGAAATGTTAGTATAAACATGATAACCTGAATATCAAGAGAAGTTTATTATTATATTTCCGACGTGGTATCTTTGACTGTATAAATTGATATGAACTAAAAGAGAAATATATGTACAAAATGTACATATTCTGTGTAATGAAGTTTTATTAATTCCATGCTCTTTTTACATCAACATGATCAAATCGAATGTTTTATGAGAGCATAATCAAAATGCGCATAACAATGAGGTTGACGTTTTCGTCTAATCTTGTTTGTTTACTTTGTTGCTAAATATTGACAGGGTGCATTAGAACAATGATTGCACAAAATGTACGTTATACAAGTCTTATGTATAATGATGTTTCATTATCTATTTTTATCAAAATGCACTTTGAGCTTGTACATAGTCAGAAGCAATTATTATATTTCAAATTTAAAAGTAATATAGAAATGTGTAAATAAATGTTGCTTTACACATTGTGAACAATAATTATGTGCATTAAACCACAGTGATGAGACCGACTATTATACGTGTACATAGAAACACAAAATATTCACTATGCATTTGATATAAACTGGGCTCCAAAAGAAACTTATCACTTTTTCAGAGCGACGCTCACTAAAATCCATAGCACCAAATTGATTCATATTTAGACAAAGATAAGCTATTATTCTCCTTATGAAGCATATCTCAAAAATTACAAGTTTGCTTTTGCCAAAAATGAGAAAAATGTCATGGAATCACTACAGGTCACTTTTCAAAAATCACAGAAACTGCTCGCTGCGAACCTCCACGAAAGGCGGTCTATTCAGAACTTTCAATAGCTATTCATTCAACTTCAAAGCGGGTTATGTAACCACTAGACTGGGTTTTGTCCGTACCGAGCTCTGTGCCCGGAAAGCGAGCAGTTTCTGTGATTTTTGAAAAATGACCTCTTGCGATTTCACCTTATTGTATTCTTTGTTGAATAAAGCAAACATAATATTTTTAGATGAGCTTGGTAAGGAGTATTATATCTATTCTATGCCCAATTATGATTACTTGTTATGCTTTGGATTTTAATGTGTGTCGCTCTGAAGAAGTGATAAGTTTCTTTTGTAGCCCAGTTTATATATAGCGATGTTTACCACGAATACGATGTAAACACATTTATATATCCATTTAAGTTAAAAACATTATATGTTATGCATGTACATGCGTCAAACATGCAATACAAAAATGTGTTGTTGTTTTTTGCAGCGTTACCAATCTTTATGGTACTGAAGATGATTGGGATTGTTAAGGTGTGATTGCAAATATTCAGGCATGTACCCAGGATTGTTACGAGTTCAGAGTTTCTCGTGATTGGATCTTATTTAGAAATCTTTTAATTCTACATTTAGCGAGTTATTGAGAATTATTACCATGGCGTGAAAAATATGTATGTATGTAAAAATATGTATGATCTTAAATTCGAATGACAGTCATGGGAAACGCCCCACACATGGTTCATTCCATGTCAAATCACCCCAAAAAAGTGAAAACTTTCATCGCACCCCCTTCAAACTTGCTAATATTTGGTACATATGATATTTCAACCTTTCAAAGCGCAAATCTCTAAGTTTTAGCCCGATCCGCCCAACGGTTTTGACGCTATGGTAAATTCTTATGGGGAGTTTTGTCAGAAATGGGCGTTGGCACCATTTTTCAAATGGCCATTGTCAATTAACCGTTGGGTCAAATTATTTTGTCATGGTGTCATTGGACTGGGGATGTTATATGCAATCCATTTATGCAATTGTTTTCATGCATGAGCGAGTTTGGATACGATAACCTTTGACCTTAGACTTTGACCTTCCGTTTTACCTCGTGGATCAAATAATTTTGAGAATTTGTTTGGCTTAAATCTTGGTTTGATATAAGTTCTACAATATATGATAGAATTGGAGATATATAATTTCTTGTTTTTTCTACAGCCTTGTTTTAAGTTTGCAAATTTCATGTAAAATTGAATTATTTTAGACCTGCACCCATGTCCAGGAATTCTATGGGTGTATTTTGTATGAAAAAAGACCTATTCAAAGTCATGGTTAGAGCCTATTCACACCCTGGCTTAACACAGTTAAATAGACCTGCTAATCCACATACAATAGAAATCCAGACAAATGACATCATGGCACTTGCATTGATGTTCTAATGATACGACATATTTGTTCAACCAGACAAAAGGCCCTGTTGCAGAAAGAGATAAAATCAATTGTGAGTCAGATCAAATGTTCTAAATGCACAAATCTGATTGGTTGAAAACGCAGAAAATGTCTCTCTCTGCAATCTGTAGATCTGTAGATCTTTTCTTGAATATAATCTTTCAAGTTTGAGTTCAAAATGCAAACTTGTGAATCAAATATTCGGAATAACAGTCCTTCGGAATAACGAGCTATGGCCAGTCATTGTATATAACAAACAATCATACCCGCAAACATAATATCCGTTTCAAAGTACTCCTGTCATAAGTCAAAATCCATATTTTATTATCGTGCATAATTTGCCGGATTTTGGGGGTCGAAGGGTACCTACACATACTACTGATGCTTTCTCTCATTATTCTGTTTTCCTTTGATAACGAAACCCACGATGTTAAACGATAACTCTATGACCATTGATGTTATTTGTATTTGTATTATGCCACCTTTAATCTAGAATACAATTTCTTAGATTATGTACAGTGCATCCTTCCCCCGGGGGGGTCACTCGCATACACAAGTGCTACCCACCCGTGTCAAGCAACCTCTGAAAAGGACCCTAATGCCAAAAAATGGCGTATCGCACTATTTCTGAAAAGGACCCTAATAGCAGAAAATGGCGTATCGCACTATTTCTGAATGGACCCTAAATGGCGTATGGCACCGTTTCTGAAATTAATAATAATAATAATGTTTTGATTTATATAGCGCCTAATATGATTGATAATCATCTCGAAGCGCTTCACAATATTATTATTATTAAATTGACCCTAAATGGCGTATGTATCGCACCTTTTCTGAAATTGAAACTAAATGGCTTATCGCAGCTTTCCTGAAATGTACCCTAGATGGCGTACCACACCGTTACTGAAGTGAACCGTAAAAGGCGTATCGCACATTTTAAATTTAACAACCCTAAATTGTTATAAATGGCGTATAAATGCTCTTCAAAGTTTAAATGCGATCTCCCCATCGACATCAACTTCCCCACTGGTAGCAGTGGGCAACTAAATCAGAGAGAGAGGAAAACCGGTTCTTCATCGCCAACGCGACACCATGTAGCTAGTACTAGTAATACTATAGAGTATACATGCAGTACTATGCACTTGACTATGCACCCCTGCAAGCTCAAGTCAAGCCCAAGGGGCTAGTAGGCTACTTGGACAATATTGTCAAACGTGATAACACAGAATGCTACACTCGGGACTGAAGTGAACGTTATTTCATTAAAAACCACAGTAAATCATTCAGTAGCTCAATAACTGGAAAGATGTATTTACAAAGCATTTACCTCAGCTCAGACAGCATCATTGAAAACCACAATAAATCATTCAAAAGCTCAATAACTCGAAATATGCATATTACATAGCATTTACCGCAGCTCAGACAGCATCAGAAAGTTCATAACAAACATCTTTGCGACAAAATTGCTAGTCTCCATTCAAGGCTGCATGACTGAGAATTCTAATTTCTACCCGATCTAGCTTGGCTATCTCCGATAAAAAGAAGAAGTTAGTCCAATTCTGACTGCGATACAATATTTAGTACTCAATGGCGATGACTGACAATCATCGCGCTTTGTGCTCGGGCTAATCGCTTCACCTACCATGTTCACTGCGCTAACGTATTTTCCTACATATAGTGTGGACACCTTGATGAAAGACTATAAAACTCACTCATGGGCGCGCTCGGGACTTTCTAACTAACGGCGGACGTGCGCGTACACATACGGCTCTGACTAGTATTATACGGCTCTGACTCATCGATATGTATTATATATCGAGGGTCTAACAATGCATCGATGTTATTCACGTACACGTGTACGCTCGCGCGCGCTCGTGACCGGGCGGGTTCGATCGCGATGGTGTTTCCATCATACGAAATGCGATTGTTGTTACAAAAGATCCCGCAAAAGATGCACCCTTTTTAAAGAAAAACGTCGAAAACCTGTGCACCTAAAAAGGTACCCTTTTTAAAGAAAAACGTCGAAACCTGTGAACCTGAAAAGGTACCCTTTTTTAGGTTTTTGTGCTATCAGTGCTTGAAAAACACCCCTTTTTAAGGAAAACGGCGACGACGCCGTATAGCTGAAAATGATACCCTTTCGCCGTTTTTTGTGACGCGGGTGCGTAGCCAGTCATGTTGAGAGTGACCCCCCCGGGATCCTTCCATGCCATCCATCGTCTTACATGTATTAGTTATGTCCTCGTTATGAAAGTAAATATATTTCCGTTCAATACGAAACAAATTGACAATTTTGCTGTTCGTTTGGCAAACGTTTTCGCAATCCGGTCAGATATGACCGGGCTAATAAATACGTTCGAAGTACGTTTTGTCAGTTTCTTTTGCGTTCCACATTCGTTTTGACCGGTTCGTGTAAGTTTCGCGTACGGTGTTGTCCGTTACTCATACGGTGATGTCTGGTAATCGTGCGTTTTTGTACGTTAAATCCGTTTTATATCCGTTCTTCAAGCAACAATAGAGATTAAGTTCGTCACCGAATGATTTTATTTCGCATATTTTCTATACGTTTGGCATACGTTTACGCAATCCGGTCAGATGTGACCAGGCCATTAAGCAGTGTGTTTGGCGCTTATCCAAAGTTGGAATGTAAGAAATTCACTTAAAGGGATTTAGTAATATTGTCCAAAATCCACAAAGTGACTTATAATAGTGGTTACCTCAGGCTCATATACCTTGGTGTTTACGTATTATAAATATAAGCATGGAACTGTTTCGGTTTAACAAGAAATGGAGTTCCAAGGGCCCACTTTTCCATCTTGACATGTTTTCAGGGTTTTGAACCCTTGGATTAAGTAAAAGGTAAACAACAAACAATTCCACATAGAAGTAAACAAACTATATAGGTACATTTAAGTACAAACCTGCAGAATATGTGTATTGTGTCTGTCGACGTCGAGATAGTATACCATCTTTGAATTTGTAGAGTAAGTATAGTGATCATCATCGTATTCATCATCGTAAAACGTATTGCATTTTTTCAATTTTAGGAGTAAGTTGTATTTATAATTGTGTTTATTCCCATGTAGTTAACACCTGATTGTGCAATACGTGCACGACAGAAGTTTGGCAGATTATCTATGGGGGCTTTTCTAAAAATGAAGCAAGAATTTATCAATTCATCGCGCGAAAGAGGGAGGTATCCACTATTCGTACTTGCTGTCACGGTAGACGTATCAAAGTGAATAGGGATTTTGAAAATTTATTAAATCCACATGGTTGACTGCTTTTGGTAATGCGCTGCTAAAGGTGGTATCTCACCGGGCTGGAGACTAGTTGGCGACCAGTTGGCGACTCAGTCTCCGCTGGTCGCGGAGACGTCTCCGCGACGTCGCCGCGACGTCTCCTGGAGACTAGCCGGGTCTCCGGGGAGTCGCGGGAAAATCAAACATGTTCGATTTTTTTGTAGACTCTACATCATTCGCGTCGCCGCGACCTACTGGAGACCAAGGCGACTGAGAGGAGACGTTGCGGAGACGTCTCCGCGACACTACTTGACGTTGCTTGACCCACTTTAGAGACCACGTGACTGAGTTATTTATCATTTGGTACAGTTTGTTCCTGCTCCCATGGATACGTCGCGGAGACGTCTCCGAGACTTCGCCTTGGTGAGATTGCAAACCATTTTCGGGTCTCCCGAGTCGCCGCGACTAC
Source organism: Echinarachnius parma (assembly GCA_037951105.1). Classification (NCBI taxonomy): domain Eukaryota; kingdom Metazoa; phylum Echinodermata; class Echinoidea; order Clypeasteroida; family Echinarachniidae; genus Echinarachnius; species Echinarachnius parma. The sequence goes on along the minus strand of JBAMJV010013707.1, from coordinate 3,187 downwards.
CGCGACTGATCAGTCGCGGCAGTCGCGGCGACGTCTCCGCCGGTGAGATACGCACTTAACCGCCACCGAGTTGATCTTTTGAAAGGATTGCAACATTATCAGCCTAGGTGTCACTCTGCCTAGAAGAGGAGGAACTAGAATTAGGTGATGATTTTTCAAGTGCCATTTACCTCGACATTTCATCCTGCCTCATGCCTTGCAGTTACACGATAATAGTATTGGTTCCTCTGTACCCGACCATCCAGACGACGATATTCAATCATGTGAGTTCAGTTACACTATAAAGAAGTTGCATGTGCAGTTGTGAACTGTCACCACAAAACCATAATCATGTAAAAACATGAATAAAGTCGCCCTATTTTAATGTTCTGATGTAGATATGTGCGAATACTCAAACATATCAGCAACTTTACGGTGACATGTTAATCTAGTCAATCTTAAGTAACGACAACTCATACAAAACAAGTGTCAGAAATCCGACAACGACAAAGACTTTATTGACAAATTAAACTATTTCCTAAGTTGTTCAGCTTAACGTAAGAGTTTCGTAGCAACAGGTCACATTTAGTACGTTTCGCTTAAAATACGGTATTTAATATATAATTATCTACATTCAAGCATGCTTTTCCAAGGGTAAGTATTACATGATTTCACACAGTATTTCAAAAGGAGGATTCTACCGGTGAAATAAAAAATTTCAGTTCTTGATGTAACATTGGCTTTATTTTGACAAAGATGTGAAATAATGATACTATGTACTTGTAATTAAAATAATTTGAAAAGAAAATTACCACGTCAGTAAAAATGGTAGAACAAATCAGTGCATCTCTATGTTATAATATCTGAATACTTTTATTGTAACCTGATAACTAAATTACATGCTATTATTTCAAAATATCCCCATGAAATCTGTATTGTGAGTGATTATTTTAACTAAGAACATAAAACTATATTGTAAATCAATGGAGCCGCGAGCTATCGAATCTGGCAGATTCTTCTTCAGGCGAAACGAATAATGACAACAACTATACTCAACATAGAGTTTTAAACATACACAGGTGGGGAGGAAAGTTCGACCAGCAACAAGCTGGAGTGAACACGAACAAAAGAATGGGAGGATATACAATGGAGGGAGTGTACATGCAGTAGCAGGCTAGAGTAGACAGGAACAAAAGAAATAGTGCTGATGAGGGCTACTGGGATTGGAGAATAAGTCAAGTGGTTGGCTGGAAAGCTATGAGATGGGCAATGAAAGAACAGGATATGGAACAAAGGAGGTGATCAAGAGGATAGTAGGAAGATACAATGGATGGCAGGTGGGAGAAGATTAGTGTTGGGGTGCAAAGTTGAGAGGGAAGGGGGGGAGGGGGGAGGGTACTAAGAGAGCACATCAAAAAAGATATAGTGTGCATCTTGCTGACTGATGTACAATACAAAATGGCGATATACAGGGTGGCCCAGAAATAACGGAACGGGGCACTTCCCAAAATAAAGTAATAAAATGAACATGTCCATCGGATAGGGTGTCCTTTCCAATGAACAACGATACCAAGAAAAGTAATTTTGGACGTGTAGTTTTTGTTTTAGGGCGCTTTGAGTAAGACCATGTCAGGTTCCTATTTTTGTCAAATTTTACCAAGTCAGTGTCTGATAAATGAGACTTACTGCCCGTCATACTAGTGACCAATTAAGCCCATTCTCTCGGTACCCGCTCGGCATACAGCTGAATGCACACTAACAATGGCGCGCGGAATATTCGTGTGTTCAATGGTATGTAGGGCAATAAGTCTCATTTATCAGGCACTGACTTGGTAAAAATTGACAAAAATAGGAACCTGACATGGTCTCACTCAAAGCGCCCTAAAACAAAAGTACACGTTCAAAATTACTTTTTTTGGTATCGTTGTTCATTGGAAAGGACACCCTATCCGATGGACATGTTCATTTTGTTACTTTACTTTGGGAAGTGCCCCGTTCCGTTATTTCTGGGCCACCCTGTATAGAGTATAAGGGGAAATCGCTAGGTGGGAATGATATGATGAGGGAGAATAAAACAAACTGATAAGAAAAAAATGGAGGGGAAAAGAACGGACATGATATGTAAAAACAGAATGATGGATACAGTATGGGAACTGACCAAAAGGGCAAGGTGAATGTAATAAGGTTATATTATACTGAATATGAGGAGAGAAATGTAGAAAATAAACTAGTTATGAAATTAGCAAGGTAGAGAGACAGTGACTATACATGTATATATGCAAAAGACACAATGTAAACAACTAAATAATGCTGTAAGGGATGGAACAAAACATGGGGGTATATGTGAACAGAATCTGTTGAGGAAGATATAGTCCGTGGGCCAGAGGGGTCTACCGGTGACCCCCCCTATGATCCTCCGACTTGGGTTTCATTTTGTCCATTGATATGTCTAATGTTAGAAACAAAATGTTAACAAGAAAAAAAACTCACATACACTATGTTTTTTTACTACTTTTTTGGAGGTATGTAAAAATAGCATTTTTTTCATTTTTTGCTGCATTTCTTAGGGTTGGTGAAAATTAAGATTGCGTTAAGTGCTCTCATTTGATAATGGCTAGGTCTTTATCAACTAGATTGTGCTGATACATATTTCTATATATGCCTAAGACACAGGAAAAGTTTAATGGTAAAAGTTGATTGGCTTCATATAATTATGACGTCATCAAATTTGCATATGAAAAATCATGGGAATTTCCGTAAACAAAACGGTCAAAAAAACAATGTTCATTAGTATAGTTTATTTTTTCACCATGAGAATGATGATAATGAGCTTAAACTTATGATGTCTATTTCTGAAAGTATATTCAAATCAGAAATGCTATTATCCTTTGAATTTAATATACAAAAACGACATTTTTTATTACGTAATCACCATGCGTCATATGCAATTGTAAGGGTGACACGACATATGCTCCGCCGACAATTGCTCCGAAAAATGCGACAATTGCTCCGCGACAAATGCTCCGCGATACTTGCTCCGCCGACATTTGCTCCGACGACAATTGCTCCGCCGACAAATGCTCCGCCGACATTTGCTCCGCCGACAAATGCTCCACCGACATTTGCTCCGCCGACAAATGCTCCGCCGACATTTGCTCCGCCGACAAATGCTCCGCCGACATTTGCTCCGCCGACAATTGCTCGCCGC
>JBAMJV010013706.1:0-44019 GCA_037951105.1 Echinarachnius parma | reverse complement strand
GCATGCATGAGTTGCTATCTTTCATTATAAAAGAGAAAAAATAACCGTTGTATAATTAACACGCCTTTTTGATTGATTAGTGTGTTTCGAGTTAGTAAAACAAAGTTGTATACAACACTAGTACAAAAAATATAGTTTTCATGATGCATGATACAAATACTTCTAGAACGTCTCGATATTAAATATTTAAAAACCCTTTTCAATTATTTGGAATCAGACGGTTCCTTATTAGGTTGACGGTACAAACCTTCACAAGTTTGTTCCAGAAGTACTCCTGCCCCTCTTCGTCCTGCGTCCACCTCATATAGGGTCTCCCATCACTCAGGTACAACCTCACCAAGAACGGCAGCTCGTCGTCGGGGATGTCCTCCAGGAAGATGGCGACGATGTTCTCAGTCTCGCCGTCATTGACGTGATCGAGCGCCGTGCGAAACTTTAACATGAACCAGTTGTCCAGAAGTGCTGCCCTGTTTAACAGGATGACCGTCTTGAAACTCTGTTCTATTGCGTAGTAGACGGCGTCCATGTAGTACATGCCAAGGGTCAGGTCGTCATCACCAACGACGTTTCGCTGCAGGTGCGGAAGTCTTTCGTTGATGACCGGCCGTAGCTGGTCATTGACCCAATCGTTGGCATCGTCCGTGAACATTATGTTGAGATCGAAATCAAACTCTTCAGGATTCCGGGCGTCTTGTATTTCGTCGTATCCAACAACGGCTAACTTTAATAGAAAGAGTTTGTATCGCAAAGCCCAACGGTTTTTGTACACGATTATGGACAGTATAGCTAGTGACAAGGCGATAAAAGGGATTGAAATATACTTGGCAATATCTGGTTCACATAAGGTACCAGGTTTGAATTCCACAAGTTTTGTATCTTGGAAACCTTTCAGGGATGCTGGGGAACAGATTGTTTCTTCCTCGTCGAGGATGCTGATTGCATGTCCATTCAGCCACTCCGGTAGCCACTTCATTTCACAATTGCATACAAATGGGTTTTTTGAGATGTTTAACATGAAATTGGCATCTGGTAGGATGTTTCGAAATGTACTTTTGTTTAAAGACACTAGAATGTTGCTCGAGAGTGAAACATATTTCAGTTCCGTAGCATTTGAAAATATATCTTCTCCTATGTATGTTACTTTATTTTCATCAATAAAAAGATATTCAAGCTGCACCATCTCGAAAAACAATTGTCCGTGGATTGTTATGATGTTGTTACTCCTGAGGTCTAACTGACGGAGATTTTTCAAACCTTGAAACGCATTTGTCCCGATTGTAACTATTCGATTGTAACTAAGATCAATTCGTTCAAGTAATATTTGATCGGAGAATGTCCCGGAATGTATCGCTGAAATTACATTACTTACGAGGAAGATTGATTTCAATTGTTTTAAGCCTTGAAATACACTTCGGTGAAGTAAGTGATCATTAAGTGTGTGACACGATGCTTGAACAATGTGAATAATCTCAAGACTTTCTGCATGTAGGTTGCCCTGCCAGGATTCAATTGCACAGAAATATGGACGTATTGATTGGAATGTTGTTAAACGTGGTGCATATAACTCAATAGGAATATATCCCACTTTAGTCTGAGAGATATCCAGTAATTGCAAATTAGTCAGGCCAGATGATTTACTGATTTGTAAAAAGTAAAGTTCGTGCCCCCATAGAAGTAACCTTTTCATTTTCTCGAGACCACGAAAAGCAAACCATGGAAGGCGTGTTATTGGATTGTTGTTAAGGTAAAGTTCTTCAATTTTTAAATCCCATTTCGATTTAGAAGGGTTAACTTTTTCAATATGGTTACCCCTGAAGTCAAGTCTCCGTAAACTTATCATACCTCGAAAGTACAGCGCGTCAATCACTTTGAGTTGATCTCTAATGAAAAGGAAATGTTTCACACGTGTCAAATTAGCAAAAACCATCGGTGAGAGAGAAATAAGATTTTCCACTTCTAATGAGAGGACCTTAAGGCTCTTGTTATGCATTGAAATGAAACAATCTGGACTAAAAGATGTGAGCTGTTTGTCAACGACCGTAAGTTCGTTGACACTGCTCTTAGATATACCCTGAAATAAATTTTTCCACGGGTTAGATATTTGGTGGGTGAGTTGAATTTCGATTATTTCTGCATTTAACAACGCGAGTGTATCTGGATCGATCTGACTGATCGGGTTGTTAATTAGATTGATCGCATATACCTTACATTTAATGAAAAATTTGTCTTCTGTTATGGCTGTAATATTATTAGACTGTAATCTAATGATGATATCCGGTTTATTGCCACACTCTGTTATCAACACAGACTGTATTTGGTTTGAGACCAACCATAAATACATTATATTAGGGAGTGATTTGAGGGCAGCCATTGGAAAGTATTCTAGGCCACACCCCGACATGGAGAGATACTGTATGTAACCAGAAATGTTACTCCCACCGAGGTCTAGATGTAGATTGCCGTCCAAAACCACCGTTTCAAGGTATCGCAGAGCATCAAACGTTCCGTGTTCTATTAAATGGATCTGATTGGATTCAAGAGTTATAAAGAAAAGCGTAGGGTATCTGTTGAATGAACGATGATTAAGTAATCGAATCATGTTAAAGGACAGGTCAAACTTCCGAATGTTCGTCATCAAGTCGTCTGGCACGGAGGTGACATTTCTTGCACTGCAGTCTGCTTCCATCTCAAACAAATCCATGGTACAATTTACTTTCTTGTTGTAGGTAAGCTCTCCTTTTGCCGAGTAAGTACTGGCGCCTCTGGTTGATGATTCGCAGACAGTTAATACCAACATTAAGTAAAGCCAGGTTTTCCATTGCCTAGCTGCCATCGTGGTAACCGTTTTATTCTGTTTGGATTTTAAGATAATCATAATAAAACATTTAAAATTATTACAAATTATAACATACAAAAGTGATGCTAGACGATCAGGATACAATGTTAAACATTGTTTATATTTTGAGACATGATACAACATAATAAAAACAGAATATAAATGAAAATGAGCGAAGAAATAGGGGTTCCCCGGGATTCGAGCCTGAGACCACCGGAGTGATAGACAGCAAGCTATGTGATATTTCGTCCATGAAACCCCTTCCAATGTTCGTGATGGCCCGAAACTATTATAAACCCGAAGTATATATTATAATGAAATAAGTAGAATACAATAAAGTACAATATCCGTATTCCTACTAGAAATTTGTTTTTTAGTTTTCGCAAACAATAGCTATGCAATCATGTTAAACAAGTTGTTCAACATGATTGTACAACTAAGAGTACACTAAATACATTTTATATCATCATTAATAACATATTTGAACAAATCGAATTAATTGTTTGTACTACATATTTATTTTCCAGTCAGTACTATCACAATTATCGTATTAATGACATTTTTTTGTTTTTACTCATTATCGGCTGAACTTAATTCTACTTATAGCCAAGTATTGAAGTTATTGATTAAAGTATATCATAAAGGAACACAAGTCATATGGAACATCGATACTGGAGAATAAATATCAGGGCTTCTCAATTTGTATAGGTTTTAGAATGTATGGAAATAGATAATGCATTAGAATTTAAGTATATAACTCACCTTTGAATTTGATGAAAATTTAACTGCAGTACGAGTGTATAGATATGTCTGGAGAGATCTTTCCAAATGATAAGACTTATTGTGCGAGACGAAAACATTGAAAATGCTCTCTTTCAATTGAGTAGTGAAATATTAGTAGCTTTTATTTCCTCTTGCAGGAGAAGATTTACACCAGTTCCCGCCTACCTATCGTCAATCATGACTAATTTAATAATTTATTATCTAATGCAACTTCGACATCGCCCCACCTACACGCAAATTAATATCATTAACCCATTCCACTCGCGCACACACATACACACACAATGACACACGCACAAACACACACACACGCGTATCGATGATACATAAATGTTTCTGTTTTTCTCTTGCATGTCTTGGGGAAACAAAAGCGTGTGCAAAAGTATCACAATGTATACTGGAAAAGAGTTTTACGATGGTATAAGTATGACAAAGTGGTCGAAACTCATGTCAGATGTTATGAGCACGATTATAACAACAGTGAAACAGATATTAATATTGTACTTTGGTTTTAAAGTGGACATTACCAAAGCTTACAATTACAAAAAACTAACACTTATCTGCTATAACGTACATTATATGAAGAATATTCGTATTTTCCTTTTCTTTTTGGATGCTGCAATCGTAGAAAGGGTTTGTTTTGAAAAACAATTGAGTGATTGATTTCTTATTTTGCTCTCTTGTTCTTATTCTTCATCTTCTGATTAATCTGCATCTTTCAATCCTGAAAATTATTTCGAAAAGGAATGGTGAATTTCAGGTGATTGATCTTTAGACATAATATTAACGATTTTATGTTTTAATAAAAGCCCACAGTGTTAATGATCACACTAAAATGGGTGTACGAATTTATTTAAATATTTGACCGGTATCATGTTTTTTAAACAATTTTGAATAATAGAGGCCAACCTTATTCCAAACAACATTTTTATATTTTATTTTTGTTTATATATGACACAACATATAAACCACTGAACCAAATAAAAAACACATATGAACAATACTTAACTTAATAGTTGAAGCCTTGAGGCCCCACAACATTCATATTCACTTTTCTTTTATCTTTGTTATGAATATTTTTCGAAGCATATTATGTGCTGTACATTTGTTGTAACTCGGCGTTCCATAGATTTATTGCTCGGATCGACGGACGGACGGACCGCGAAAGGGTAAGGCAAAAGCTCACTTGAATTTTCAAGATTTTGGTATTTTTGTGCGAATAGCGACATGATATTGTAGCCTAACAGGTAAATATTTGGTACTCAAATAAGTTCATGCTGTTTTTAATATAAAAAGTAATATAGCGAACGTGTGATTCTTGTCTGTGATATTAACCCTTGTTCTGAGATCAGTCCCATACGTTAGATATCGTGTCATGTTTACGTTCATAAACAAAACAAACTTAATAACACACATACACTCATTGCCATTCACTTACGTGCACGAACGTACCGTTTACATCACGCCTGAGTCGCGATGTACACTAGCGAATGGGAAACTGTATGGCCAAGTATGCCCAAAAGTCACACTGCCGTATAGCAGTAGTAGTGACTTCACTAACCCCCGTTTTTTTTTGTAGGACTGTATATGACGTTAAATTAATCACTGTGTGTTTTTTTATTTTCTCACCTAACTTTGCAGATCTTGCTAGATGACAGGTTTAAAATCCTCCATTTGGAGGCGTCACGTTGCCCCTAAAAGGCCCTAGCTAAATTGAAATGGGCTACAATTTTGTTTGTTGGTCCTGAACTGCACGTCAATCCAGCATCACCGCACACGTAATAATGGCGTTCACCGTGTAGCTAGCGCAAATTGTATTACGTCATCAATCATACGAACTTGTTTTGGTCGGAAGCAAGGCTCATCATCAACTGTTAAAACTGCAAAGTAAAAATGTATAATTTAATTTAATGTGTGTACGTTTTTTCATAAAAAATAAATATATTCCATCGTATTTTATTTAATTCTATTCAAAAATCAGTCGTTACAATTTTTAAATCCATATTCTTTAAAAGTTTGAAAAACAACAATTCGCAAGCAAAATACGGTAGTTTCACCTCAAGCGCACTCAGTGGCACACACTTTATTTCCGATTTGACAGGCATACAATAATGTGCGTAAGTAATTTACAACGTATCAATTCATGGCTGGACGAAGACTACCTAACAAAAGGTCATTTCAGCAACACACTTTTCACGGTACTTCCGTCGCAAGCGTGTGCGATGATCAGCGCTCGACGCGACTGCATGGCAAATGAACGTGAAATATTGGCTGATTCATAGCAAGAAAAGTGGGTAAGTATCAAAAACACATCTTTCAATGATTTAATTTCACCTTATAGATTACAAATGTCATGCCATAAGTGGAATGAATGAACGGGGAGAAACCCTACCTTACGTTTTGATGTAGGTGGGGATGTGGGTACCTGTATAGGTACCCACATGTAATGGGGATGGTTTACATGCACCACATCTTACAAAAAATCATGCTACTTCAGTAAGCAGCATCATCAAAATTATCGTTCACAATCAGGCGCTAATATATTTGTTTTATGCATTAACTCACCATTTCACTCCAGATGGAACTTTTAACATTAAAATTCTTGTCCAAAATGTGTAAATTTATCCAATTTCGCGTTAACGTCGACGTGAATGCTCGTTTCTAGCATGCTGACTGTGTTGTAATGGCGACTCGGTATATTTTTGGTCTGAGTCTGAGTGCGCTCTCTACGCTGCAATTACGTACATGCGACACAATGCATTGCATAGCGATGTTTAGTTACGTGACGCTACTACTGTGCACTCTCTTCGAGTGTCGACCATTCGAGATCGGATGTTGATCTTCCATCAAGACGTTGACTATTAACGCCGTAATAATGTGAACCAATGTCATCACGCTCTGCTACCAACATACATTCTTTCGGGGACAAAATACAATGAACTCATATGAACACTAGATGGCGCTATGTTAAAATACACGTACGGTTGATAGGGGTTTATGTTGTGTAATATTGAAATTGATTGAAATAGTCAAATATTTAGTGACTAAATGATTACGCCTTGTAAAAGACTAGGACGGTCTAGGTGAACGAACTTTCATGTTTACATGTTATATCGATATCTGCTACCGTACCGCTATGTTATGCCATAGCCAGCCATAGCTGGCGCGTGTACAGTCGGCCTTTTCTTGCCAATTCCTGAAGGAAGCCGGACTCACAAAATTTTCCCGCTGAAAATGCAGATTTGGTGAGCATAGCACAACGTATTTGTAGTGAAATTTGCATATTTAAAAATTATTAAATGTTCCACTATCCATTAATATATAGCTGGAGCGCAAAAGAAGTGAGAAAGAGAAGGTTTGTGAGAGAGAAAAATCGGAAAGGTAGCTTCGACCACGATAAGCACTAGTGTAAGGTAAATGGTTACTGTATGTATACTGAGCCATCTTACAGTGTAGATGTGCTTAATAACACACATAGTCACATCCCCATTACATGTGGGTACCTATACAGGTACACACATAGGTTAATTACAATAGCGTTGTGCGGAGATCAACTTCTTCCGCCCGCTGCACTATCCAACGGAAACAATTTTTTTTGTCGGCTGATTTCTCCCTCAATTTACCAGCAAATGCAAACAAACTTTCGTTTATGTGATCCACAATTCATATACTTTGATAATAATTACCGACTTTGTTGTTTTGAAGACTGCAAAATGTAGAAATAAAATGATTATTTCCCGTCCGTTTTTCTTACCGATGCGTCCTAAAACACAGCGTTCAACCGTTGAACGCAACAGTGTACGAATGGCCGGTATTGTTATCTCCAGCGGATTAGCGTATATTGCGTGTAAATGGTTCACCTGAGTGAACCATTTACTTTGTAGATGTGTACAGGTACCCACATACACACATCCCCATTACATGTGGGTACCTATACAGGTACCCACATCCACACCTACATCAAAACGTAAGGTAGGGTTTCTCCCCGTTTAATTCATTCCACTTATGACATGACATTTGTAATCTATAAGGTGAAATTAAATCATTGAAAGATGTGTTTTTGATACTTACCCACTTTTCTTGCTATGAATCAGCCAATATTTCACGTTCATTTGCCATGCAGTCGCGTCGAGCGCTGATCATCGCACACGCTTGCGACGGAAGTACCGTGAAAAGTGTGTTGCTGAAATGACCTTTCGTTAGGTAGTCTTCGTCCAGCCAGGAATTGATACGTTGTAAATTACTTACGCACATTATTGTATGCCTGTCAAATCGGAAATAAAGTGTGTGCCACTGAGTGCGCTTGAGATGAAACTACCGTATTTTGCTTGCGAATTGTTGTTTTTCAAACTTTTAAAGAATATGGATTTAAAAATTGTAACGACTGATTTTTGAATAGAATTAAATAAAATACGATGGATTATATTTATTTTTTATGAAAAAACGTACACACATTAAATTAAATTATACATTTTTACTTTGCAGTTTTAACAGTCGATGATGAGCCTTGCTTCCGACCAAAACAAGTTCGTATGATTGATGACGTATGTACAATATGCGCTAGCTACACAGTGAACGTCATTTTCACGTGTGCTTTGATGCTGGATTGACGTGCAGTTCAGGACCAACGAACGATTTTGAAGCCCATTACAAAATAGCTAGGGGCAACGTGACGCCACCTAATGGAGGATTTTAAAGCTGTCATCTAGCAAGATCTGCAAAGTTAGGTGAGAAAATAAAAAACACACAGTGATTAATTTAACGTCATATACAGTCCTACCAAAAAAAAGGGGGGTTAGTGAAGTCACTACTGCTATACGGCAGTGTGACTTTTGGGCATACTTGGCCATACAGTTTCCCATTCGCTAGTGTACATCGCGACGCAGGCGTGCATAGTCATACTCATAGGTACAGCCATACCTGTTCTGTCATGTGTAAAAATACTTTGTATGTGACACATGACACCGCACACTCCGTGGTGCCTTTGTTCTATACCGCTAGCGTCGGTCGTAACCATTAACAACACATTGTCAACTGGGTCAAAGTGAATTCGCCAACACACATAGGTCCATTAGCATACCGTTATAGAACGCTAGATTTGACCACACATAGGTTCATTAGTATAGTGCTGTCTGGATATTACGATTTTCATACATTTGCACTGTACTGGCTGCCCCGTTCAAGGTACATTTTTGCTCGCTGATTCCTGCCTCCCTTTACCTGCAAATCAAACAAACTATAAATTAATGTATGCTGTAGCCGTTTTTGGGCGGTTGCTGAATCCGCCCGCCGTGGCTATATACAAATCATAGATATCTTCATAATCATCAATTACCATGCACTCGCTCAGTAACACGATAATTGAACATAAACGTTAACTCACCTTAAAACTGGCTCCTCCAGAGCTCCGACGTGACTCGTCCGTCCTCTCGCTCGGCGGACGTCAACTTTCCTTTCAAACTGTTGGAATCCCCGGGATTCCCAATTCCGAACCCTCGGCTCCTCGTGGAGCCATGCTTCTCTCTCGTGTGCCCGACAAACACACAGTTTACGGTACAACTACAAGACACACAACGTGAAACACATAACACATAGGTCCTTATCCCAAAACCTACTCAACTGGCTTCCCAAGCCTTCACCCTTTTCATTACCCGTCAACCCGTTTGGAATCCCCGATCCCACATGCCCAGCCCCACACCCGTGCGTCGGAGCGCTACGGCGCCACACCTGCGGCGCACGTCCGCTCCCTCCGCACACCTCGGATCGACTGGCAACGAAACATGGCGTCTTTTCCCAAAGTGCATCTAGCTCGTGCATACGGACCCGATCCGTTTTGAATCGCCCGCGCTTGCGTCCTGTATTCCCGATACATGACGCACGCACGGGGGGAACAAAGGTCGGGATCGCCGCTCGAGAGCACCCATTGTCTACCGCCGCTGCGGATATGCGGTCGGGTAGACGCGAGAAAACCGCCGGTCAAGCGCCACTTAAACGGGCATAATACCCGTAAAATCAGTGACGGCTACATTGCTATAAATCCTAATATTTGATAATACTTGCCAATTCTGATGTTTTGAACACCATAATAGGTTGAAAAAGCGACGATTTCCAGTCCCGTTTTCCTTCGTCGATATTCCGAAAACAGCGCGTTCATATAGTGAACGATCTGGTTGCGCAATAGCAAAAACTTACCAAATGAAGTGAGCCATCTATCGACAAGAAATTGTACATTGTTGTTATAATTAATTTTCGTTTTGCCGAGACAGGTTAAATATTCTTGTTGCCAGAAGTTTCATGTTTTATCTGGTTTGGAATATTACAATTTTCAAGTGTTTCGGGCCTATTTCGGGAGAATATATAAGCAAGTTACATAATGTTCGATGTTTGGGTATTTTAATGTTTAGTTAGTATTGCGATCGATGCATGCGGGCAGCTGTACGTATACGGGGACAGCCGCATACGGCTTGAATGATGGCTAGGCACGTCTGGGTGTGCCATTGTCCACGTACAGCTGAAGCTTGTTTACATCAGAGCGTGCACGTGTGTATACACTAGCATGCGATCACCGCGCGTGGCGCTCGTAGTTTTATTTCTTCGAAGATGGCCGACCTTCGAGTTTAACATTTCTTAATTATTTTAAAAATGGCTAGGCCTTATATCAGTCATAACAAAAAATCGTGTGATGTGATATATAAAAAGTTCTGGCCGTTTATGCAGTGTATGGACAAGCGCATCTCCTCTGCATTTGCATATATTGCGTGTAAATGGTCCATATATTTATGGACCATTTACTTTGTAGATGTGGATTTGACGACATGTTGAAGTAAAACTGAAAACGTTTTGTTCTGATTTTTAGGTTTAAACGTTTGGTTCATGCATTTTGTTTTAACATTAATAAAGTTAAACTACTATGCTTACCAAATATGCTGTTTTTATTGTCCTTTGAAATCCAAATCGTAACATTTGAGCTCCTTTTCTCTGGAAAAAATGAGTAGTTGCTGCACACCCTGAATCGTGGTAAGCATGTACACAAAGTATGAATCCTGATGAAGGGCCTATTTGCTCAAAATACAAATTTGCTAAATAGTCTCAGTTTAGGACTAGGAATGGTTTACATTCGGATTTTATTAATTTGAGTCTGATCATCATCGTTCATATTTGTATCATTTCAAGTTTTGATGAATTTGATCACACTTGACTTAATGAAATCGGAAGGTAAACTGTTCAAATTCTTAAAAGGGGACTCTTTGGGTAAATGTGTATTTTGAGTAAATACGCCCTTCATATATTGATTATTACGTCCGAAGCGCGCGTGCACGGCCACCCCGCGCTATAAAATCCCATCGCAAAGAAAATCGGTCTCTCATAGAATAACATGTGTTTCGCTGCGGCGGCTAGCGAGTCGGGCGAAGCGAAGATTCAGGGATCGATAGCGCAAACGGACGCGTCTGAATACTCATGCACTAGCATTCAAGAGCAAGCTTCCTGTGCGATTTCTTGTCGGTAGATGGCAGCTGCCTAGGTAGTCGATGCTAACGCACTTTCCTATATGTTGCGTGTAAATGGTCCAGTTAACTGGACCTATTTACTAGTAGATGTGTTCGCCAACACCCCTCGGACAATCGATTGCCCCGCCGAGCGAAAAAATAACGCACTACGTCAATGTGATTCTGTATGCTATACACAAACGGTATAGGCACATCTACTAGTAAATTGGTCCAGTTGACTGGACCATTTACACGCAACATATATAGGAAAGTGCTATATGCAGCGATGTACCTACATGATGCCATCTACCGACAAGAAATCGCGCAGGAAGCTTTGTTCTTGAATACTAGTGCATATGACTATTCAGACGCGTCCGTTATTTTGCGCTATTCGATCCCTGAATCTTCGCGCTGGCCGCCTCGCTCGCCGCCGCGACGAAACACGTGTTATTCTATGAGAGACCGATTTTCTTCGCGATGGGATTTTATAGCGCGTAGTGGGCGTGCACGCTTCGGACGTAATAATCGATATATGAAGGGCGTATTTACTCAAAATACAAATTTACTAAAGAGTCTCCTTTTAAGAATTTGAATAGTTTACCTTCCGATTTCATTAAGTCAAGTGTGATCAAAACTTGAAATGATACAAATCTGAACGATGATGATCAGACTCAAATTAATAAAATCTGAATGTAAACCTTCATTACGGTTCATAATTTGTGTACATGCGGATATAGTTTTGCAGTGTACATGAGTACTCATTTTTTTTCCAGAGAAAAGGAGCTCAAATGGAGCAAAAAGGAATCAAAAGGACAAGTAAAACAGGATATTTGGTAAGCATAGTAGTTTAACTTTATTAATGTTTACAAAAAGAAATTTAAATCAATCAACTATTCACAAAATCACGACATAAAGTTCACAGTCGGGCTTCAACATGTCGTCAATATTACATACACTATAACCAATGCTAATGGTTGTATGTGTGGGTATAGGTGGTGGGGCTGGTGGGTATAGCCCACATCTACAATGTAAATGGTTCTGGTAGAACCATTTACCTTTATACACAAGTGTTAATTTTGGTAGAACCTGTTTTTGCAAATAAAAATAAAATTACAGACCATCTAAAGTCATTAATTTTATGAATAGGTGGTGACATATTTGATGAATTTTAAAATTTAATCAAAATTTGTATCTCAAAATGTTATGTCATACTCACAAAATGTGGACTTTGAGTTCCATTTTTTTTCTTGCTCCTCCGTCTTCTGCGGCAAGCACTATATAGCCACCAATCCTGCAGCCGTCATACATTCTGCGACTTGAGAGAGACTATTCACTCACGCATGGTATACTATTGTAGCCAGTTTGGGCGGGGGCTGCGTTCTCGCCCGCCGGGGCTATATTAAAATCATAATTATCTTCATACTCAGCCAACCACGCACTCGCACAGTCACACGATAATCGAACATCAACGTAAACTCACCTCAAACGGACTCCTGAGCTCCGACGTGACTCGCCCGTCATCTCGCTCGGCGGACGTTCCCTTCAACTGTTGGAATCCCCGGGATTCCCAATTCCGAACCGTCGTGGAGCCATGCTTCCTTCTCGTGTGCCCGACAAACACACAGTTTACGAATTATGGTACAAACAAGACACACAACGTGAAACACATAACATTTAGGTCTTATCCGAAAACCTACTCAAATGGCTTCCCAAAGCCTTCACCCGTTTTGGCTCCCAAAACCCCGTTTGGAATCGGCCATCTCATGGCTCAGCCCCAACCTCGCGTCATCGAAGATCGGAGCAACGCCCGCCCGCGGCGCACGTCTACTCTCTTCACGCTCGTAGGATGAACTGGCAACGAAACATGGCATCTTTTCCCGAAGTGCATCTAGCTCGTGCGTGCGTGACCGACCAGTTTGAATAGCCCGCGCTTGCGTCATGTATTCCCAATACATGCCGCTCGCGTGGGGGTACAAAGGTCGGCATGGCATGCACGAGAGCACTCATTGTCTACCGCCACTGCGGATATACGGTCGGGTAGACGCTAGAATACCGCCAGTCAAGTGCCTCTTAAACGGGCATAGTACCCGTAAAATCAGTGACGGCTACAATCCCCCTCGTTTAATAGAGCTTAGTTCCAGCATGGAAATTAGCGTAAGGAATAGTCGCACTGATCTTACGGTATCCATGCCAGCAATTGATTTCCCGAACCCTCAATTGCTGCCAGGAACTGCCGAACATGAATGGCCCTGCGATCTCCGAAGAGCAAACGCTAGGGCCACGTCCTAGTTAATTGCCCAATGTGATGGATGGCCCGCAATCTCCGAAGAGCAATCGCTGGGGCCTCATCACAGTGAACTTATAATTATATGATGATGCATGGCCCGCCCACATTATGGTAGGGGGCCTCAGCAACTTTCCAACCCTATGAAGGAACCCTGACCAGCCAGGAGTTGTCATATTGGACAATATCCTGGAAGGAGTCAAGGCCCCTGTAAGGATTCGGGAGGACTACTTCGAGGAACATGTTTTTGTAACCTTAGCCTGAAGGTCCTGCCTCTCCTTTAACACTAGTGTACATGTACTTGGATAGGGATCGGGTCCCCTATCAACGAGGTCTCTAGTCTCTTAGGAGCACGAAGGGGTCCGCACACACTTCAAGCTCCTGAAAAGACCACCTGCAAAAACACTTGGAAAAACAATATGGAGATATGACAGGAAGATGTGTTGAATTCCAGTGAATTTCTTCTGGAATCCAAAACAAATCATCAACAGAAATTCTTCCTGTCAACCTCTAACAATTCAAGCAAGGAAAGAAAGGGTAAGTAAATCCTTCCTTCCCGCACCTGAAACCGATTAAACGTAGAAATTATTTAACTCCAACGGTTCCAGTCAGGATATAAAAAGACGAACTAATTCCTTCCGGCCAAGCCTGAACCCGTGGAAACTTAAAAGACGTTTAAATCACAAGCAATCAGTTGAAACTGTTCAAATTATCATTTCAACCGAAACCATTCCAATCAACGTTTCCGCCTAAACAATTCTAATCAACGTTTCAGCCTATCACTTATATCCAATAAAATCTAGCCAGTATTCTCCAGAACAGTCCAAGGAATTCCTGTAGCGAGACTCAATAGAGCAATAGACCGAACAAACATAATGCCAAGTAGAACGACCAGCATCCTTAATCATCATAAATACTGCTCCTCAAATTGTATTTGCCGAATAATACAAATGAGCAGCACTCCTCAATAATAACTTATAATACATAACAAAATACCTGAACTACAATCTCAATTGTGGTCGAAGGGGTAAGCTCTTCGCTGAAGCCTGGTTGCCTGCATTGAGGACAACCCGGGTCCTGTGCTTAGAGCCAGTTGACGGGCTTGCATACCCCAACAACTGAGTATGTGTTCTTCGGAGTATAGACAAACTCGCCTGCACAGGCTGAAACATCTCAGTCAGGGACAGCATTTTTATCAGGGCCATGCATGTTGGATCTGACCACGAATTGTGATCAAGAGCCTCATGCCTGGTCCTAACGCAAATACCGCCCGATGAAACTGCCAGTCGATGCAATGATGTTGTCCACTCCATTAAACAAAGATAATTTAAAAGGAACACAACAATTTAAAAATGGCTTAGCCTTCCATTCCCCCTCCTCAAAGAAAAATTCTTTGCCAAGTGAGAATTTCAGGCAGCCCAGGTTCCTTTTAAATTCCGAACCTATCCGCTTACAGGGGTGTATAACTTAATTCTCTCTTAAATCTATACACAGAACATCACCCCTGCATTTCAAAACATAACCAGAGAGTTTACCCAAAATGTTAACTCTCTGCACAAATAAATCTTCCAACACAAACGGCGCGATTGGGATAAGACTATTTCACTCCCTTATCCCATAATTTTCAAGCACCAAAATATATATCGACTTATACACCATAAGAAAGGACTTATTCATTGCCTCCCTTACTTAACAAATCTATATTAAAAACTATGTGAACGATGTCTGTTCGTTCAACAATTCCATATTAGGAAACACTATCTTCCTAAAACCATTTTAAGAAGAGCAATAATGCCTCCCCATAAATCAATTCGAACAAATATCGAGATTCTTCTTTATCTCTAATTAAATCAAATAAAGGAGGACCATTTGTCCGCTCAACACCAAATTAAACCATGGAGTTAACTACTCTCCAGGATCAACAAACTTCGTCCATCACCAAAGGGAGTTATTGACTATTGTTAATCAAATATAAAACAAAAAGTCATCTCGACTTATGAGAGAATTTATGTCTAACACGAATCCAAGGGAGAGCCATATTTCAGTATCAGACGTAAACTCTCCGGAATGTTACAACCATTGAAAGAAACACAATAAAGTCCATCTGGAACAATAAACTGAGGAAACCTCTCAACCAAAC
Source organism: Echinarachnius parma (assembly GCA_037951105.1). Taxonomy (NCBI): domain Eukaryota; kingdom Metazoa; phylum Echinodermata; class Echinoidea; order Clypeasteroida; family Echinarachniidae; genus Echinarachnius; species Echinarachnius parma. The sequence goes on along the minus strand of JBAMJV010013706.1, from coordinate 28,489 downwards.
TATTTACACGGTCCAGTTTTCTTTCCACTAAAATGTATATATACAACTCGGCAGTCCGCAGTAAGCACCATATAAATAGTCAAGTGTCCAATTTTAGGAAGTTACTGCATTCACGTGAACACTCTAGCTAAAAACTCCGCTGGCGACCTTTTAAAATTTTACACCAACAAAAGCAGAGTATTCAAATAAAGTGCAGGCCTCCTATAATGCAAACACACGTATAGTGTATAGTCAGCGATATCTAAAATATAAAAATCAAAATCAAAGCTCACCTCACAAGTAGTACCTAGCCGAATGCTCCTTAAGTCACGTCCCTGGCCAATCCTAAAATGAGTGGGTACCTCCTCGAAGCTTGACAGATGACACCCCACATACATAATATAGCATGGACGTAATTCCCAGTGTTCATCTGTCTCCTGCTTCCCTGTAGTATTGTCGAGACAGTGTAGAGCGACCCGGTGTAAGAATCGGGATGGTGCGCTATTAATTTACAAATTCCAGAACCAACGATAATTAGAAAGGGCCCTTTAACTTCTGCACACGCTTCTTATGTTGGTCGCCTTGTGGTGAACTGCTGTATTCGCGAATCCGTTCCAAGTGTGCTCTGCGAGTTCCGAAATCGTAGAAACTATAAACGAGAAATCGCTCCTCCATAGCGTCGTAGCGAAGTTCTTTTTATATAAAAAGTGAACCCTACAAAATATAATCTTTTAGCTGAGCGGCACAGCCTCATATCAGTCTATAAACATACTCTGCGGGTTACACGGCATATTCTAGGACCTCCACTAAATTCGGAGTAATATTACAAATGGCTCCATCCAATCTTGCTGCCCAGGTGCCCCTTTTACTAAAGTGTATTCCAAAATTAACAAAGTCGAGCGATCGTCCAATGCTAAAAAGGCATTACTTAATGAAGCATACTCCTTGGCCCTGCAAACGTTGGGCTTCCTCCAAACTGTAATGTTATGTGGTCGACTCCAAAAATAATCTTCGCTACATAACATTTTTAATGGGAGAAATCCAATCTCCTAAAATGGCTACACAGTGCGATGAACCTAAGTGCTATGTCTACAAGGGTCCCCTTAAATTACATAATTGATCAGTCATAAATAAAGTGGGAAGTACCCAGGCCCAATCACCACCGGTCCGGTACACCCAGCTGATCATAACATTGGACTGAAGTAGCTCCCCTATCCTGGCCGCTTGCATATGCCCGGTAGTGCTATCGGAGGTAATGCAAAGACCGCAGACCATGTGAACTCGCTGAAGGAGAATCACTTGGTCTACTAAATACATGTAGAGTCTTCTTCAATCTCTCGCTCATAGGTATCGCGATTTTATTTAAAGGGGACCACCAGGCAAAGGACAACACATTATTATATGTTTTGGTACCGTTTTGTGATATCAAATAGATACCCAACATTTTGCAAAGGGTTGTGTATTTCATAAACAAAGCAATTTATTTCCACCACTTACGGAACCACGGCTATCTCCTGGTTCCACACGGGCCAGGCATTTGCGAGTGCGCCAATGCAATTCACGCGTACGTCAGTAGAATCCCGGATGATTCGTTCGCTCTGCACAGAGCGCCGCTGGTGGTGGTACCCTTTAACCCTGAGTTAAAGGTACCCTTTAACTCTGAGCCTAAAAATAACCGCGGCCTAACTTCAAAACAATTAATGCGCCCTAACCTAAATTCAATTAAAAAACATTACCATACGTTATTATGGCAATGAGAGTCATTTCTCTCTAACCCCATAACAAAATCAAAGGATTCGCTTCCGTTGGTTGCACAAATCAAAGGATGTTTCTCTATCCAGTGCAACACTAAAAACAGAGTCCGGTTGCCCTAAAGAAAACCATAGGTCCAGCGATGCACCAATCCTCTAGCCGTGAATCTGTGAAGTACAAAATAAACTATACCTTTAACTCTTAACGAACAAATACTAAATACCTTAACTGGAGTGAACAACTACCGCGTTTAATTCAAAACATTATTCCACCGCAAATTATTCAAACTAATATTCTGCCGCTAACTTGTATGCGAACTACAAATAACGAATTCACTCCAGCGCGAATATCAACTAAACTATGTATCGCCGCCGCAAAAAGCTGAACGACGATCTTTCCTGAAAAGAGAAGAACTAGAAAGCAGGGTTAAACAAATGTCATCAAAAATATCTAGCTGATATCTAATTTTCAAAATAAATTCCCCCAGCCAAATACTTTCAACCCACTCTCCTCCCCTTTCCAAAAAATTATTTTGAAGAGCTTCTTTTATTTTCTCAAAAACTCTCCAATGAACTAAAATTATTATTCTGAAATCCTATTAATCCAAAAATGACCCCAATTTCCATGTGCATTAATTTTGTAGACCACCAGTGTGCATAAACACCAGTAGTTTCTATAAATAAACACTATCCAAAACAGACGCCCAATTTGCCGATGCACCACGCAAACTTTCCTGTATGCACCAATTTAAACAAATCTTTATTACCTTTTTATTTTTTTAAAAAGATTCCCAAATTAATCTTCAATTAACCTACAATAAATTTTAAACAGCGAGCACTTCTCGCAATTTATTCCAAATTAATAAATAAGTGTCAATTTCACCCCGTGTCTACTGGTCTCCCCATCAGGTTAATCCTATACGGGAACACCGTGGGTGAAGTAGGACACTTTGGGTAGAACTTAAACAATTCATAAGTTATCACCCAAAACTTAATTTGAGTCTACAAAATATTTTCATCAGAGTGTATACCGTAAAACTCCGTGTATAAGACGCACTCGTGTATAAAACGCACCCCCAACTTTCTATTTAAAAAAAAAAAAAAAAAAAAAAAAAAAAAAAATGTTTTTTTTTTTTTTTTTTTAGAATTTTTTTTTTCATGAATATTCATATAATCATGAGGTAGCAATGCTCATTAAATATGCAAAATACTAAATTCATTAATAACTTTTTTGTTGAGAAAAATGTATAACCACTGTTTAAAAAATTGAATATTAAATGAGTGCTGCTACTCATGAATATCTGAATATTCAATTAGTAGCAGTGTTACTGCTTAAAAACTTGCATTTTGTTTTGCTAACCACTATAATTTATGTAGGAAAAAGGTATATTTTGATAAATGTTCCCCCTTATATCAAGCTCTTGTCATGCCCTAGACCAGTTTAATATGACTACCGGGTGTCCCAAAAAAAAAATTCTAAAAAATTTTTTTTTTTTTTTTTTTTTTTTTTTTTTTTTTTTTTTTTTTTTGGCTGTACCTGTGTATAAGACGCACCCCCCACTTTGAAAATTTTCCGACGGAAAAAAAGTGCGTCTTTTACACGGAGTTTTACGGTATTTATAACAAGCACTCTGAATGTTCTTCCTAACTCATTTAATTTCAAACCATAAAATTACTCCCGGCAAATTCATACCAGAAAGTCAATTAATCAATTCGAATTAACTTGTGTTAAAGTGTTGAGGTAGTTGTACCATGTAAGAAACTCCAGTTGTGAAGTTACTGCAGCATATAAATGCAGTTAACCCCTTGTCTTGTAGGGGTGGAAGTTTCTATAGTTTTTAGCTTGGCTAAATTTCCTAAACAGCATACACAATTTTATTCAGCAATCAGCTGGGATGAATATCTATGATTTAACTAAATTGCGTGAAATTTATTGTAGTGAAACTTTTGATAACAGTTAACCAATTTCACTCCCCGGCCAAAATGAAATTTAACTTTTGGATACTTTTAATCTTCTCATTACATGTTTTACCAGCTAAGATGCCACGGGACAGGGAGGGAGACTACTCAAGTTCAAGGCACCGTTCCCACGGTGATCGTCATCACAGCAGAAGGGAAGATGACAGGGATTCTCGCTCAGTGCACAGCAGGTCTGACAAGAGAGCTGAAGATCAAGAGAGGAGAGGGGAGCATGGTTCATCGAGGGGAAGACATAGAAAGGAAGATTATGTTGAGGAGGAAGACCGGTACAGACATGATAGGAAGAAGTCAGAAGGTGACAAGGGCAGACATTCACAGTCTTCCCACTATTCGGAATCCGACAGAAGAAAGCAGTACGCCCACCATTCATCAGGCTCATCCTCGAGTTGGAGGAGGGTAAAGTCGGAAGGGGCTTCTGGCTCTCACAATAGAGACAGTAGTAGGAGGGGTGATGACTCCTTGGACAGGAAAAAGAAACCGTCATGGAGTTACTTTGGTTACACAGACACTGATCTGAAAGGAATGGAACAAACACACACGAAGGATGATAAAGCTGATGACAACAGGGTTGGAGCTTCCACATCCGAGGAAAGTAGATCATTCGGTAGAGATTTCAAACATGGGAAAGGAAACCAGGATGAGGTAAAAACAGACATTTAATTGATAAATTGTATGTATGCTATGTTGACTTTCTTTGAACATTCCTGACCTCAAGTATTATAGAAACTGGCCTTTTTAATAAGTCACCCACCATATAATTTACATTTATTTTGATAATTATTAAACAAATTAAGACTTTCTGATATGACATCAAGAAAATAAAATGTAATTTAACAACGAGCTAGATAAATAAATAGTTTTATAAAAACCTTTTAGAGATTAGATTAAGCCAGTCTAATGATGACTAACTACATGTGTGTTGTCAGTCATTCATTTGTTTATGAAATGATAATGAAAATATCTGTGCCAGTTATTAAAACCTAGTAAAAAGATGTTTGCCTGGAATGCCCATGGATATGATTTGTATACTATATGAAATATTTATTCAAGTATCAAATCACGAAATAAACATGAATGCACTACATTGACTGACAATGATATCTGTTTGATTCTTCTTCTGACACAGATGAAAGAAAGAAGGTCTGATGGGAAGAAAGAATCTAGAGGCGATAAAGGAAAAGATCCAGACCAGGAGTCGGCCGGTGAAGGCATGTTTGACTGGGATGCTCATCGATATGAACTGAATAAACTCTTCTTCAGCGATGATGGCGTATTCAAGAGGTAGATTCCAATTCAATTCATCATATTTGACTGGATATAGCAAAAACCTGCACTTGTCGGTAAAAATATAAATTGAGATGTTCAAGCCATGAGAAAGGTCTAATGATCACAAGCTTTCATTTGATGCCTTCTTCTAAAAAAATGGACAAGAATTGGCAAAGATATGATCATTTCGAATTTACAAACATAAGTCTTTCAGATACATTATGTGAACTTAAAATGCCAATTTCTTCAAAACATGAATTACCGACAAGTGCAGGGTTTTGCTATATCCAGTCACATATTTCAGCCCTACAGAAATTTCCTTATTTCTGCAAAAATTGTTTGAAATGGTTTTCCATGGAGGTATGATATGTGAGGGAATAGTACAATGATCAAAATGTTATAAATTTTTAAATTTCAAATCACATTTTAAAATGTCTTTAAAAGTTATGCACACATTTAACAATATGAATCATAGATGTGTCTATATATGCAGGAATTTGTATCGTGGGTAGGGAGAGGGACAGGGGAGAGACATTCGGTCATAACAAAAAAATTCCTTCATAAATTGATGTCTGCGACATGAGCAGGAATCCCTTCTCTTAAGAGCCAGTTGTTATTCAGAGCCAGGAACACATTTTTCGGGGGGAGTGGGGGATGGGGGGTCAGAATCATTAGGTCATACCCCCTAAACAAAGAATTTCTTCGTAAATTGACGCCTGTGACATGACAAGAATCAATTTCCCTTTGTTATTCAGGAGGATTGATAAGCTGGAAATATTTATAAAAGACTGAATGTGAATATGAAATTTTAAAAAAGAAAAAAAGAAAATCATTCAAATACCAATATTACGTGTGATGTGAGCAAGAATCCATTCTTTTCTCTTGATTGACAACAGAGGCAGTGATTACCACGCAGACTTTCTCTCCTTCTTTGAGAGATACCAGTCATTCCAGGCCAAGAAACTGATGAGAAGAGCTCAAGGCAAAACGGAAGAGGAGGATGCGACCAATAAGAAAGATGAAACGGCCGAAGAGTTTGACTTGCCGAAGCAGTACAAGAAACATCTCAAAGAGATGGTGCGGAAAGTTCCCACTGAAGACATGCTCAAGTCCTACGGACATGTTACTGTTAGTGGAGGTAAATATACACAATATACACATTTATAGTGATGGCTTTTTAAATTCAGAATCATGGAGCTTAAATCAGTAGAGTGGTATAAGGCTTATCAAATTATAGAACTATTACAATTTACTGTGTTTGTGTAAGAAAGATGAACCGGGTGAAGAGTTTGAATTGCCGAAGCAGTACAAGAAACATCACAAAGAGATGGTGCGGAAAGTTCCCAGTGAAGACATGCTCAAGTCCTATGGCCATGTTACTGTTACTGGAGGTAAGTATAAAGTATTCATGTTAGATTGTATCACCTACTGTCCTCCATTGACTGTGACTACAGTAAAAAAAGGGTTCTGGAATGCTTTTCAATTTAATCATGAATATCTCCACAATTAGGGAGACTTTTGAAAAAATGTAAACCCATTCATTCTTCTGTTACCATAATCAAAATAATTATATGCACATCAAATTTGGAAGCTCTAAGGGTTTTTGATTGAATTTGACAAAGTTAATGGATCACTTTAAGTGTAAATTTGGAAGATTTTATATCATGGAGAAAACAAAAATTATGACTAAACAACAGAATAAAAGATGTGTTTTTCAATAAATCAACTGATTTTCGATCCACAATCATTGTTGACAATTGGTGTAATTATGGATGTTGTAAACACACAGAATAAATGTCTATAGGAGTATGAAAAGTGATATAGCATTGAATCCCCCAATTTCCCCCTTCTATTGTATTGTATTTTGTTTATTTTCTTTGAGCAGTAAAGGAGGATGAATTGACAGTTGAGAGAATTTTGGAGTTCAGGAAAACCATACTGCTCTACTTGGATTTCAAAAAGAAGCAAGAGGTATGTAACATTACACCACAAATAATGTTTATATTGAACTACAAATAATACATTTTTAATTTTATTAAACACATGTTGAGAGGGTATAGACTTACCTTCACAGCAATTCTAGAGCATCTGTTCAACGCCATGGGTAATTGTTAAAAAAAAGTAAGCCAATATTTCTGACCTAGCAGTTGCTAAGAGGGCCAGCTAGTCAGCTCCAACCCACTATCAAAAGCCTGAAACCAAGGATAAGTTGTTCAGTTCCATTTCTTTGTTATAACAAAAGGTGACATCATTACTTCTGTAATCTATACAAAAAATGTATATTGTATTGATGATAAAACCCAATGAGATTAATTGTGTTAGAATGAAATGTGTTGACAGGAACTACTAAATGTAGGAATTATCTAATTTGTTTTCTTCTGTTACATTTTTTCTACTGTCCTTTCATTCCACAGATCAGCAAGTTAAGCAAGCTGAGGAAAGATCAGGCGAGTCTTCCCATAGCCAAGTACAGAGACACGATCGTCGAGGCAGTCCACAAGAATAGCGTCGTTATAGTGGCCGGGGATACTGGGTGTGGAAAGTCAACACAGGTACATTGTACAGTCAAACCTGTCTATAGTGAACACCATTGATAATTCATATAGAAAATAGAAAATTGGTTTTGATTTTTGTTTGTTTACCACAATATCTACGATCTGCAGACTTAATTTCCTTAAATCATTGATGTTGATTCTGATTTGGTTACTAGGTACCGCAATACCTCCTAGCAGCAGGCTTTAAAGCCATTGCTCTTAGGTAGCCAAGGCAAATTGCATACATCTTTCTATTGTAGTGTCATGTTTCTGATTTATGTATACTTTCACCATCTGTAATTCATAAACAAAATTACCATTAAATCATTGATAGTTACTTTGATTTGATCACTACTAGGTATCGCAATACCTCGTGGCAGCAGGTTTCAAAGCCATTGCTCTTAACCCTAACCAGGCCGGGTTATTTTGGCTATGCTATAGCCGGGGGGGGGTGGATTCCACCCCCCCTGAGATCTCGGCCGCTGAACGCGCGGCCGCCGCAAAATTTGGCACACAGATAGTTTGCGACATAATCTACAAGATTGCATTGTTATTTTTTTGAAAAAAATAAATTTCTACTTAATTATGCAAATTTATGCAAAAATCCTCTTTTTGTCTATAAATCACTAAATATGGCTCAGAATATGCTAATTTTGTGCATGAATATTCTTTATGACCTAATTAAAAGGTTTTCAACATTAAAAATTGCGACAGCCAAAAAATTCCTTATGTATTTCTTTGTTTTTTTAACTTTTGTTTTTTATTGATTTTTCGATGGAATAAATTGTTAACCATTATTTAACAATTTTTAGCCCAAAATTAAATGATTGCAGTGATTAGAATGAAAAATAATGAAGGTTTTGTCTATTCTAGGAAAAACTCAATTTCCATAGGATTTGTACACAAATCACAAAATTGAGCGATTTTCGGGCCGACGCTCACTTACAAAAGGTCACGTGACTTTAGAAAAGTATACCCGGTCGTCGCAAATTTGGTCTCAAAAGTTGCGCAAGACTTCAACGAAAAAACTTGTGAACTTGCAAAGCCTGCGCGCGTTGCGGAATTATCGCGCGAAAAGTCGAGGGGGGGGTGGATTCCCCCCCCCCCCCCGGCCTGGTTAGGGTTAAGTAGCCAAGGCGCATAATCGCTTGCATCTTTCTATTACAGTGTCATGTTTCTGATTTATGTACATATTTTCGGCATCTGTAATAGAAAAAACAACAACATTGAATAAGTGATATTTACTTTGATTTGATCACTAGTGGGTACCGCACTACTCCTGGCAGCAGGCTTCAATTCCATCGCCGAACGCAGCCAAGGCGTCATTGCTTGCATCCTTATGTTGAAGATTGTCAAATATGTCTGATTTATTCATGAGTATTTGTATCATTTGGGCCATGTTTCATGAAACTTTTCCAATTGTTGTAAGTGTCCACAACTACAATGGCAACATGTAAAATGCTTGATGCTGATTGGCTGCTGCCATAGTAGTTACAATGATAAGACATTGACAACAATTGCAAAAGTTTAATGAAATGGGGCCGCCAGAGTGAAACAAACTTGACTATTCAATCATTGATGTTTACTTTGATTTGATCACTACTAGGTACCGCAATACCTCCTGGCAGCAGGCTTCAATTCCATCGCCGTGACGCAGCCAAGGCGCATTGCTTGCATCTCGCTGTCAAAGAGAGTGGGCTTTGAAACCTTGAATGAGTACGGGTCAGAGGTCGGCTATCAGATCAGGTTTGAGACGACCAAGACACAGTCCACCAAGCTACTCTTCCTCACTGAAGGTTAGTAAGCAAATAACCATCAACTTCGAGCGTGATGGTATAAACTATATGTGCTGAGGTGATCTGCGAAGGTACTATCCGCCTTGGCATGATAGTATACCTTCGCAGATCACTGAAGCACGTATAGTTTGCATCCGTCTCCCGACTAAGGAGATTTGGTTATTTTCTTTTTATCCCTCATATCATTTGTTAACAAATGGACACATAACCAACAAATATGTTCCCAAAAGACCCCTAAAGTGCTGAATATTGAGCAATTGATCAAGTTCTTCATTTTAATTCTCTCAACCTTGCACACGAGCAAGCTTCAGGATGAAAAGTCAGACGCTCAATTTTTATTGTCTTTTAAGTGCAAAGCATGCTTAAAGTTGCACACCAACGCACTACCATTCTGCGCACTTACGCACTCATGCATACTTGCGCGCTCACAATTGTCCAGACATCCAGATAGCCAGAACAGTGCTCTAACCAATGAGCCACAAGGATCCTTTGATGGTGGTAGAAGAAACCCTTTTCAATACTCATGTCAGTCGGGAGCTATAAAGACCCGACACAAACCAGATGGATATGAAATCAACTTTTAAGGAAAGTACGAGGTCTCGTGTAAAGTGATGCAGCTTTTTATATTCAAAGTAGATTTAAACATATCAATGATAATAATAATAATAATAATAATATAATAGTGGAGTCTCATATAACGCACAGGTCAGTCATGGTGTGACACTTATGTCGCTATTATCACCCATAGTCGTCACTCATCAGGTCCGGTTCAAACCCACACAATGATATTGTATACTTTCTCAACTCCCCAGGGAGCATACTACCCATATGGGAAAATTCTTATATTCATGTTGTACATAGGTCTTCTGCTCCGTCAGCTGCAAGCAGACCCCGTGCTCTCCCAGTACAGCGTCATCATCCTGGATGAGGTCCACGAGAGACATCTCCACGGCGACTTCCTCCTGGGCGTGCTCCGGTGCATGATGGAGCAGAGAGACGACCTCAAGCTGGTGCTCATGTCTGCCACCATCAACATCAACCTCTTCTCAAGCTATTTTGAAGCTGCACCTGTGATTCAGGTATGTGAATCCGGAGAACAACAATCAACAACCACGGCACATGTGTCCTTCATCAAGGCACTTAATCTACATTTGCTTTAATCAACTCGGGTGTAGTATTGGGTACCTGGCAGAAATTTATTCCTTGAATTGCTAGATGTGCTTTATCATGGCAGCTCGGCTACAGCAAGAGTAGTAACGGATCATAGTGCAGGGCTTTGAAACGGTAGTATAAAAGCGCTGTACAATTATAATAATGATAGTTGTGTCTGTTGTCTTCGTCGTCGTTATTATTATTTTATTGTTATTAATTATTACTAATTCTGTTCACAGGTGCCAGGGAGACTGTACCCCATTCAAGTGGAATATGTTCCCATTGAAGAAGCGGTGAGTCTGATTGTGATCTGTCTTGATAATTTTCATATAACAAGTTTCTTTAATATGTAGCACTGTTCACTGGGTATCACAACGATAATACAGACATGAAAATATATACATGAACGAACTCAAAGAAAGTAATACGTCTAAATATATTACATATTTGCATCAAGGAAGGAGGAAAAATTATTGATGTCTACATTGGTAACTACATTTATTTAGAAATCTGTCTATCTCTAGTTCCTTTTATAAAAATTGTGTGAAATTTTGTTGATGGTTGCAGACATGAGCACCAGCTTGAGGTCGTCCCTCTACTCCATCATGCACCGGAGGACGCCCAGGAGGAAGTCGCTGTGGAGATGTCTCTCGTGGACCTCATCCAGGATGTATGACAATCTCTAGGATTTGAGGGTCATTGTAATATGAGAACACATTTGCAATGGGTCTACAACTACAAAACAGCTTTCGAATGGCTACAAAACTACTACAAAATCACTATAAGAACATGGTACTGAATTCCTCCAAAATGGCTAATCCCTAATTGTCATTATCATTTTGGTTGTTGCCCAATAAACAGGAGAAGAGCAGTCGCTCAGAGAAACTGGACCCCAGGCCCTATCTGCGCATCATGCAACGCATCGACCACAAGTACCCTGCCACGGAGAGGGGGGATCTACTGGTCTACCTGAGCGGGATATCAGAGATACAAAAACACTTATCCATTGTCACGTCACACATTTGTTGAAAATTTTTCCATTATCCCTAGTTAACTTTAATGCATATTGTTCTTGATTGAACAGGAGAAAAGCAGTCGCTCCGAGAAACTGGACCCCAGACCCTATCTGCGCATCATGCAACGCATCGACCACAAGTACCCGGCCACCGAGAGGGGGGATCTCCTGGTCTTCCTGAGCGGGATAGCGGAGATTACCAGCGTGGTGGATGCGGCCAGGCTGTACGCCACTCAGACCAAGAGATGGATCGTGCTCCCACTGCACAGCTCTCTCTCCGTTGCAGAACAAGATAAAGTTAGTGCCTTATAGAAGACTGATTTATATACTTAAGATATAATTTCAATCAATGTTAAGCACAACAAAATATAAGAAATGCTTTTGTTGTTTTGTTTTTTATTATAGCCGTTAGCCAATCACTGTTTTTAAAATGTGTGCAGCTATTTTGTTCCTCTACTCCTATTTTGTGCTGTTCGGCGTTCTGTTCATTAGTGCGTTATACTCTGATGAGTGAAAGACGTAAAGCTTATGTATGTCTCTGATCAAACAATTGTTATATTTTTGCATACTTACTACTCAAAGAAATATAAATCATACTTGTTGCTGTTGTTTATTTCCCATGTTCAGGCTTTTGACATAGCTCCAGAAGGGGTAAGGAAGTGTATCGTGTCAACCAACATTGCCGAGACGTCGGTCACCATTGACGGGGTCAGATTCATCGTGGACTCGGGAAAGGTATTTTTCTTTACCAATTTTCCAATATTTTTCCATTATGTTGGACATGTAAATAAAATCATTTAGTGAATCTTGAATCTTGAAGGGATCTAGTAACTTTGTTGACATGTGCAAAAAGTGATGAATGGGTGATAAAATGTGTAGTTTTGTGATTTGATATGCCTTCTGAGTATTGTATGAAAATTTCACATTAAATTGATGTTATATGGCAGAGTAATGAGCACAAATGCAAAGTGATATTCCCTAACTCATTGCAATGACTTTGTACACGGTTATGACTATCCAGTGGATAGTTAAATACCCAAACACTTCAATCCTAAATTTCTTTTTAATGAAAGGGAAATTTGAGAAACAAATTTGAAAAAACTGTTTCATGCTTCTGTTGAAGCTTTTCTTTTTTACTGTGACCATACTTAAAGGTATGGTGAAATCCCGGCTTTGATTCAGGTTTATAGCTTTAAATATGTGCCTATATTGATATACCACACTTTTATTTTGAAAGAAATCCTTAAGTTGGGCAAGAAAGTTAAATTTCATGCAACTTTTTTGCTTGTTTTCGCATCAGCGTTCCATACTGCTAAAAAAGTAATTTATAGCGGAGCGGGAATGTGCGCACGTGCAACCCGGACCATGACATCACAAGCAGACCGCAACACAGAGGAATGTGCATGGTTTACATGCAGAGCCTATGATTTGCTTGTAAAACAAACTCGTTTTTGCTTGTAAATTGAGGCTTAACTGAAAATTCCTAAGAAATGTATTATAGCAGCTTGCAGCAACACATCTGAGTGTAGATCGTCCATGATATAAACTTTAACAAATGTTTGCAAATATTGAAAAAAATCGAAATAATATCTCTCTGTCAACATAAGTATTGCACTTAGCGTGTACGTCTATGACCGAGCTATACTGCGATTGCCTGCATGTGACGTCACAAAGATGACGTCATTTTTCTTCGCCCGGACTCAATTTTTTTACGGGGATTACTAAAGTGAATTTAAAAGTTGATTTTTTTATTTTACTGGGTTTTCCGACGCGGAAAATATGTTTTTATACGCGGAAAATATGTTTTTATTAGTAATGTTCATTACAATATACCTTAGATACAGTAAAACACAAGTTTAAGGTAGTTTTCTTGTCAGTCAACCTTTAACCCTATGCTAACTGGGGGGGGGGGGGGGGGGGGTCAATTTGAGACCAAATTTGCGACGCCCGGGTACTCTGTTCTAAAGTCACATGACCTTTTGTAAGTGAGCGTCGGCCCGAAAATCGCTTAATTTTGTGATTTGTGTACAAATCCTATGGAAATTGGTTTTTCCTAGAACAGACAAATCCTTCATTATTTTTCATTCTAATCACTGCAATCATTTAATTTTGGGCTAAAAATACTTGGATAATGGTCAATAATTTATTCCATTGAAAAAAACAATAAAAAACATAAGTCGAAAAAACAAAGAAATACATTTAGATTTAGATTTCTGATCATTTTCTTTATTTCCTTTATTTGAATGTAACAGGTGAAAGAGATGAACTTCAATTCCCAAGCCAAGATGAAACAACTGCAAGAGTTCTGGATCAGCAGAGCCAGTGCAGAGCAACGCAAAGGCAGGGCAGGTAACTGCATTTCTGCCTTACATTTAAAAGACAAAATGAGAGTATCTTGTTTTCTTTTATGTCATGCTTCATCTATAATCTCAGGTTTGATTAGGAAAGAGTGATATTTGGAATAGTAAAAAGTTTACTCATGAAATAAAATTTTTGGGGCAGTCAATTTTCTTTTGGGGCCACCAGAAAAGGGGAAGAAATTATTTCACTGGCCCAACGAGGTCACTGACAGAAAGGGTAAGTGTGGAGCCCTCTAGTAACATTGTCAAAATCCACAAATCTAACTTAGAACTCTAGTGGTTCTCACATACCTTGTTGTATTCGCATTGCCATTGTTCAGATTTTCAATTATCCACGGATAATAACAACTGTTTACAAAGTAAGTGCAATAAGTTAGCAAATATCACTTTGCATTCAGTTTCGCTAATTTCTTGGTCATATGACATGACATTCATTTACCATGTAATTTTCACAAACCATTCAGTGGACATATCAAATTACAGAAATATTTATTTGGTCAACCCTTCCTAATTTTTTGCACATTTCAAAAAAGTTTATAGATCCCTTTATCCCTAGGACTGTTTTTTTCAGACCAAAAGACAGGGAGGGCCTAGTGAAAATTGTTCACATTTGTGACCGGCTATAGCAAAAACCGGCACTTGTCAGTAAAAATCTAAATGTAGATTTTCATACCATTACAAAGGCCTCATCACAAGCTTTCATTTGATGTTTGGTCTAACTAATTGGTCAATAATTGGCGAAGATATGATCGTTTCAGTTTTACAATCATACTGTAGGTCTTTTACACACATTGTGTGAACTTAAAATGCCCATTTCTTCAAAACATGAATTACCGACAAGTGCCAGGTTTTGCGATAGCCGGTCACATGTATGTCAGATTTTATCATCTACTGCCCATTGGTTTTGATGGTTCCAGATCGATTTTCATCATAAATATCTCAATTTTCAGGAAAATACTTGAAAAATCCAATCACATTTTATTCTTCTATAACCACAAGCCAGGCAACAAGGTACAAGAGAATTGTGAAAGCTATAAATGTTTTGGGTCGAATTTGACAAAGTTAATTGATCAATTTATTTATTAGGATAAACAAATCTATAAAGCAGTAACCTTGGGATTAGCCTAGATAGGTCTATGGCCTTTGATGTATACAGTTTTGATTATAAATGGTGTATCTTTTGCACCAAATTTATTGCATTTATTGTAACTTGTTTTTTATGGATGTAAATAAATGCCTTTAAAAGGCTCTATATATAGTCATTAACTTATAAGCTATAAGTGTGTTCAACACAGCCAACTGAACTTTGTTAATTCCTCTTTATCACAGGTCGCACGGGTCCAGGCAACTGCTTCCGCCTGTACGCCGAGTCAGACTATGATGAGTTCCAGGCTTACTCCACACCCGAGATCCACAGAGTTCCACTCGATTCCCTCATACTACAAATGGTTTCACTCGGACTAAAGAACCCCAGGAAGTATGTAGAATTTTTTTTTAAAGGTAGTTTAGATTCGTAAGGCCCTCTGCACACACAGCGGACTCGACCCGATCCGACTAGTATTCAGTTGGTTCAGCTCAGTATACATTGCCTCAGGACTCCTTTTTTTGCCTGTCAAGAGCCCGTCGGAGATCATTTGAGGCCGATTCAACACTGAGTGAAAACGACTCTAGCCTGACTGAAAACCAGTCGAATCGGGTCGAGTCGGCTCTTTGTGCGGAGGGCTTAAGTCAGATGCGCTGTGCCATCTTGCGAACGCCTTGAGCACGGTGTCAAATAGGCACTAGCTCAGTGTTAAGCAGTGCACGCAAAGCACCCTGGTTAAAAATTGTGACCTCCGATATTACAGATCGTTAGCCTTGGCTTAAAGAACACTAATTTCAAATATTTTGTAACTGTTAATTTACTTTTATCAAATGTATATTTGCATCAAAGTGAAAGAATAAACAAAAACAAAAAACTATTTAACTTACAGTCTGCTTCCCTTTGAATAGAATATTTCTGATCTTTCACCTCGTGCATAACAAATTTACCATCACATTCATTAACCATTGGCTAATTGTATATTTTAACTTGTTTGATGTTCATTAGATAGACATTATGATGCAAAAGCAAATTAAATAATAATAATAATAATCATAATAATTATAGGTTTGATTTATTCAACGCCTATTAAATATGGTACTATATAATCTCTAAGCACATTACACTGTTATATACCCCAGTCACAGTGTGCACCATCTCCACTCCTGAGGGAGCATTCCTACCAAGCGACTCGTGGGCATTGAGAAGATAATGATAATAATAATAATATAGTTTCTTTTATAGCTTTAAGTACAATTATGTTCCATAGCGCTTTACACATGATTGTAATTATATCGACATTCACTCTCTACACAGGTTTCCGTTCATCGAGCCACCCCCGTCTTCCAGTGTGGAGAATTCCATCGCTTTCCTGAAAGAGCAGGGCGCCCTCACGGCAAAGGAAGCGTTGACGCCAGTCGGTCGCATGCTATCCCAGCTCCCTGTTGACGTTGTCATCGGCAAGATGCTGATTATGGGGACAATATTCAGGGTAAATAACGACTTGTACCTTTCAATTTCTTTTGTAACTATTTTCTTTGAAATCCGTAGTTGTTAACTCTAAAAGTGCTTAATGCTGATATTGGGGACAATATTCAGGGTAAATAACGACTTGGACCTTTCAATTTCTTTTGTCACTATTTTCTTTGAAATCCGTAGTTGTTAACTCTAAATGTGCTTTATGATGATTATGGGGACATACTTCAGAGTAAATAGCAACACATAATTTGTCGGGTAAATTTGTTTTTCTTTTCTGTAGTTGTTGACTCTAAATGTGATTTATTCATGGACGAGCACATTGTCAAATTGATGCAAGCCCCTTTTTCTTGGGGTTGCTGAATGCAAGTTTGCGCTCAGTCATCACATATTCATAAATGGTGCATATATTGTATTTTGTTGACGAATGGTTCTGTTGTCTTATGCTTTCCCTAAATTTTATGCATGGAATTTTTGCTATTCAATGCATCTTATTGTTAATCACCAAATTTAATTAGTCTTCCGTCTATGAACTATTCGGACAATGTGTAGGAGAAGTTGTAGGAGTAATTAAAAGTAAATAAACATTCCCTCTTCCTTCCCACATTCAGGGGGTGTATTCTGCAAACGATTTTAAGTTAAAATTTATTGTATCTACGTCATATCTACGTCACTGAAATATTACACTGTACTTAAGGAATAGCGATTTGCTAAAATATATTTTCGTGACGTAGATATGATGTAGATAAAATAAATTTTAACTTCAGAATACACCCCCTGATGTTAGACCTAGTACTGATTTCGTCCTTCATTCTTTTATCTTCCTTCCCATATTTTCAGATGATAGACCCGGTACTGACAATAGCAGCTGCCTTGAGTGTACAGTCTCCCTTCACCAGCAGGGCCCACAGAGATCATGATGCAATGGTAATATTGTCTTAAAGCCCAAGTCCAGTTTCGGGAAAGTAGCCGAATACATCTATATTGATCAATATTGTTGAATATGTATTGAAATAGGGCTTGTGTGGTAAAATCCGAACCTAAGCATTGTTAAATACAGAAATATCGGAAGAAATCCAATATCCGCCTGTGAAATTCATAAATCCACCGCCCGTTCAGACCTGTCAGCGCCGCTAGCGCTGGGGGAGATATCCACACGCTAGGGACAAGCCCGTATAGCGCGACACCTCGTGTACACCTCGTGATCGTAATACACGTAGCGTATGAGCGATTCCGCGTTGGCGATATCTATCCGGCCCTAGATCAATTAATAATTTTGCAAATATATCAATTAGTAGGCGGTTTCTCGGCCAAATTTGGATAATCCTATATTAGTATAATTATATTCTTTCACATTATTGGTAATAAGAGCTTCCATTTAATTTTTTTAGAGGGGGGCATTTCCAAAACTGGCCTTTACCTTTAATGCAATGGTTTAAATTGACAGAGCCACTCTGTGATTTCTACAACAAGGAACAAGGTTTTTAAACAAAACAAAAATCATGACTATTGCAAGTTCACATTTTTCATGAGACCTTTAATGAATAATGAAAAAATCAGCACAGTTTTATATTTTAAAGTCTTTTTCATCAGGTACAAACTTTTGTTAAAGACCAGTCATAAATTGAGAACTAAACAAATAAATGAATGAATGAATGAAATTGAGCCATAGTATTTGTACGCATACCCAGATTACCTTATACTTTGTTGTTGAATGCTTAAATTTGCACACATACTTGTTCACGTTTTTTTCCCCCATTTTTATTGCAGAGCGCTAGAAAATCCCTGGAGTCTGATCATGGAGATCCCTTCACGCTACTGAATGCCTATGATGAGTGGATACAGGTTTGTATCCAAATGTACTTTTATATTTTCTTGATGTACTGACATACTATTTTTTACTTATTCGTAGACATTTTTATTTGCGATAACTGCCCCAATTA
Source organism: Echinarachnius parma (assembly GCA_037951105.1). Classification (NCBI taxonomy): domain Eukaryota; kingdom Metazoa; phylum Echinodermata; class Echinoidea; order Clypeasteroida; family Echinarachniidae; genus Echinarachnius; species Echinarachnius parma. The sequence goes on along the minus strand of JBAMJV010013706.1, from coordinate 10,156 downwards.
CATTCCATGTAAACATTTCTTTGTAAGTATTTTTTTAAGCATAACTTATACTGTACTGTAATTAAATTTGCTCGCATTATAATATGCTATTTCTTAAGAAACATGTATTATAATATAACACATCACTAACAAAATGGCGATGTATGTTTTGCAATAGATTGGTTCAAATTTGAGTCCCCCGATCATGCTACCAAGCAAACTTCAAGCTAATCAAATTTGCTGCACATAATGCTTTGATGCATGCAGTGAAGGCACAGAGAATGATTATATAGAATTGTAACCACTTGGATGTCACAAACTCATGTCCTTGCTTCAAAAGTTTAATAAATTGTTTTTTCATCCGATGTAAGTAGTGTCTAATCAGTTTCCCTTGTGTTTGTAATGAATTATTTCTTTTACTGCTCAGATAAAAGCATCGCGGAGCACATCCTCTCGCAAGTGGTGCAATCGCAGGGGCCTCGAGGAGCAAAGGTTCTACGAGATGTCCAAACTCAAGAAACAATTCAAGGACCTTCTGGATGTAAGTACTTGTCTAGCGTTTGACTCTATCACTTTGTATGTAAGTGAGAAATATATTCAAACATTGATGAATCTGAAGAGAAAAGATTAAAAGAAGGAAACTGAGGAAAGAACATTAGGCTTCCATGGGAATAGAACCTGAGACCTTCCGGATTAAGTACTAGTAATTGACTCTACCACTTTGTGTGTAAAAGATAAATAAACGTAGTACTTTAATATTGTTATGGCTATTAAAACTGACTTTGAATCCATCATATTCTGTACAACTTTCAAATGTCAACCCCTCACTCCTTTAGAACAACAATCTGCTGAGCATGAAGTCTGGGAGACGCGAGTACAGCAGTCTGGAGCGACAGACCAGGAACAAGGAGAGACGGAGGTTGAGGGAACTCAAACACAAGACTGCTATTAAAACTGACTTTAAATCCATTGTATTCCGTACAACTTTTTAATGTTAACCCCTTACTCCTTTAGAACAATAATCTGCTGAGCATGAAGTCGGGGAGACGCGAGTACAGCACCCTGGAGCGACAGACCAGGAACAAGGAGAGACGGAGGCTGAGGGAGCTCAAGCACAAGACACAGAATGCCACCAAGCGCAGGAAACTCCTCAAGCTGGAACAAGACGTGAGTTTTGATGATAATGATAATACAGGTTACTTATATAGCGCTATTCACAACGTTTCATAGCACTTACAAATATAGCAATTAAAACATTACAAAAATAACACCAAGATTCTTACGAACTACAACAAATCAAGGAAAAGGGAAGGATTTTAGGTGCTTTTTAAAGGTAAGTACAAGCAGAATTTGTCTAATGTGCTGTGGTAGAGCATTCCATGATACAGAAGCTGCGATAGTGAATCTTTTATCAACAAAAACAAAGTGAGATCTTGGGAACCAACACCCCAAACTAATATTCTTATGAATGAAAGGCCTCATGGTTCCGCAAGTGTCGGTAATTCATTGTACTGTTTATGAATTACACAACACTCACTTTGCAAAGTGTTGGACATCTATTTAATATTAAAAAAAACGGTACCAAAACATATTTAAGCCTGTGTTGTTCTTTGCATGGTGGTCCCCTTTAAAGGCGGTTCATATTCACAATCAAATACGAGGTACCATTTTGCAAAAGTCCTGCAAATGGTGCGTAATAATATTATGCAGTGTTCCCAAACTAGCCTAGTTTTAAAAAAGGCGATCTGTAGTGTAGCATCCCCACTCTCGTCTCTTTAAAAAAAATGCGTGTTAAAATCTTTAACCAATTATATTACTAAATGATTTTCAGTACTGACCATCGATGATAACATATGTGACCGGCTATAGCAAAACCCTGCAGTTGTCGGTATAAATCAAAATGTCGATTTTCATACCATTAGAAAGACCTCATAACAAGCTTTCATTTTATGCCTTGTTCTAATAAATTGTCAATATTTGATGAAAATATGGTTGTTTCAATTTTACAATCATAAGTCTTTTAATACACACTATGTGAACTTAAAATGCCCATTTCTTCAAAACATGAATTACAGACAAGTGCAGGGTTTTGCTATAGCTGGTCACATATCAGGGGGATCTTCAACCCAAAATCTGAATTATTTCAAAGTGTTGTCTAACTGTGATAAATGTTAAAAAATTCATAAAATAAACCATTTCAGTATCTTTAACCCATTTAAGACTATTGTAAAGGATTTTCAATACTGACAAGTACCATATGATAACTTGTACCAGACTAAGCCATCCAACTAAACTACATTGAAATAAAGTATGACTGTATAAGATGGAGTGTATGTCATTCAGTTTATCTAGAATTACAAAATAAACATTAAAAGTGAATCATGGAAAACGAATTTAAGTAATGTACAGATAACAATTTAAATCAATTATGTTTGGCATATTAATAGCAATTAGTCAAGTATTTTTTCTTCATTTTTTGGGGTCTTTTCAAGATATGATGACATAAACGGTACCCTGGGGTACCAGACGAAAATCCGCCATTTTGTTTAATTATTTATTTAATTTTTAGGGCTGTACTGTAGGTATAGCGTGCATACAATCGCGCGCTGCACTGCATGCACAACGCAATACGGTTGTACTTCGAGTGGACACAAGATGGCGCTACACAACGCGGGATACCGGGGTACAACGGTACCCCGGGGTACTGCGTGTGTCATCATATAAAGTGGACATTTAGTTACAACATATTGAGAATCTTTGTATAAGCCAATACACACACAAAAAAAGAAAAACAAATAAGAACATTTTTCCTTGTGGCCCAGTTTGGCAAGTAAACAAAAGATTTTTTTTCAAATTTGGAACCATAATCTGGTGGCCCTAAACAAAGAAGAACATTAAAATGATGTTATAATATATTTGGTTACCCATTCAGGCAAGTAAAATTCAGTATTCATGAAACTTTGGTTGCCCAAAGCTAATTTCTAGTGGCCCTGGGCCGGTATTCAATTCCATACTTAAGCCAAAATTTAGCTTAAGTAAGTACCAATTGAGATTTGATTAATTCATCAACTGAAAATCTTACAAAAATGTTGATGTCATGATGTCTTCAAATATCGCATTTAGATTTTCTTTTACTGAAGTAAAAGTCAAAAGGTCGAGTTCTCGGCCTAGAAAATGCTAAGTAAATTTCTTCCTAAATTTAAGTATTGAATTGAATACCAGCCCTGGGGCCAGCAGGCCTGTGATAATGTTGAGCCCTATAATAAACACATTACAGACTTTGCACCTGGAGGTGGTAGATTTCACATTCCAGAACTCTAACACAGGAACTGAAATTTACAAGGTATCTGTAAACAAGATGGAATGTTTTGTTAGAGACTTTTAAGAAATATACATGGAAGGCATTTCATGTACACCCAGATGATGTAGATTTCACATTCCAGACCTCTAACTCAGGAACTGAAATTTACAATCATTTTGTAAACAAGAAGGAATGCTATGTTTCACTGGGATTGTGATGAAATGTATTTCTTGCCCACCTGAAGCTTGTAAAATGTGCATTCCATATTAAGCCCAAACCCAGGAAGTGAAATATACAAGGTTGGGGTTACCAAATAAGTTTGAATTATGTTGGTAAACAGTATGGAATGCTACTAAAGGTTAACAAACTGTGGTGTGATATTGTGTTAGTTCAACTTCCGCACTGATGATAATGTTAAGGTATGTGGATTAAAGTTGAAAAAAAAAAATAAATAAATGTAATTTTATTTGATTTATGTCAGTCCCAATACCTTAATGTAGTTTAAATCCCAAGTGAATTTGTAAATGTAAACAAAAGATAAATAAGGGACAATTTCTATGTTCTAGTATATTTTGCAGATTTAATGGAATTGTTCATATTGTATGAAAAAAGAAGACAGAGAAAGAGAAAGAAAACTACAACCTAGTTGTAATTTCAGCACTTCCCCAATATACATGTACATTGATACAGTATTTTATTAAGCTTTCTTTAAACATTTAAGAAACTTCTTCCAATTTATTTTTTGCTTGTTTTCCTTTTTTTCTTACAAATATTTTGTATTCATTTTTATTTTGTTGTTTTTGTTTCTTGCAGGATATAGAAGTTAATAGCGATGATGATGAAGAGAGTGATGACGATATGGCAAAGCTGGCTGACATGCAGTTCAAACTTGCCCACGACATGACAGAAATGGAGGTAAATAAACACATCAAACCTGTCTATAATAGTAGGAGCATTATTGCAGCCAACCTGCCTATAGTGGCCGCAAGAAAAGATTCCCTGCAGAGAAAAAAAACTCAGTGTTATTGAACCTGTCTGTAGCTGGCAGACATGCAGTTCAAACTTGCACATGAAATGATAGAAATGGACGTAAATAAACACAATCAAACCTGTGTATAGCAGCCAACCTGCCTATAGTGGCCACAAGAAAAGATCCCCCCGGGCAGAGAAAAAGAGTTTTATTGAACCTGTCTACAGCTGACTGACATGCAGTTCAAACTTGCCCACGACATGACAGAAATGGAGGTAAATAAACAAAATCAAACTTGTGTATAGCAGCCAACCTGCCTATAGTGGCCACAAGAAAAGATCCCCCCGGGCAGAGAAAAAGAGTTTTATTGAACCTGTCTACAGCTGACTGACATGCAGTTCAAACTTGCCCACGACATGACAGAAATGGAGGTAAATAAACAAAATCAAACCTGTGTATAGCAGCCAACCTGCCTATAGTGGCCACAAGAAAAGATCCCCTGCAGAGAAGGGAAAAAACAGTGTTATTGAACCTGTCTGTAGCTGGCTCGAATCCAGTTCAAAATGGACAGGAAGGACTTTTGTCTTAGTTTAGGGGGATATATAATTTAATTTTTGGTTGCTAGTTTCAACCCTTACCTTAACCCTAACCCTAAATTTTGTGGCTATAGGTCAGATTTAGTGGCTATAAGTCTATTTATAAGTCGGAAATTTCGGAGATGCGCATGCAAGTCGGAATCACGTAAAAAATATCACGTAGGGTAACGGTCACGTAAAAATAGCCACAGGGTAATAAATAATAAGGAGTAGGGGAAAAAAGCTATTCTATTTTTAAAGGGAATTTATCCAATCACCCTCTCTGTAAATAATGTTGCACAATTTGAGCACTGAAAGTAAAAAGAGGAATCTCCATTTTGTTTTGGGGGGTTCTTTTAGTAATTGTTTTTGCTCACCCAAGTCCCTGTGTTACATTTGAAACCCAGTACTGCCTACTGCTGCAAGAAATCACTCATCACTTTTTGCACTTACCAACAAAGTCAATGGACCCCTTTAAAGTGCATGCATTTTTCTTTGGATTTGGATTGGAAACTATGTTACAGTGTTTATTTCAACTTGCCTCTAAAAGCTACCTGCTAAAAGTAATCCTGTGCAGTAGTCTGTACAGTTTTACTCCCTTGAAAACATTCAATCAGGATGACCATATTAAAGGTGGTTCCGATCCGTAAATCAGATGCACGGTGCCATCTTGTTACCACCTTGCGCACAGTACGTAATGCACACTTGCTTAGTGTTATGCAGTGCGCACAAACTAGCCTGGTTCAAAATGGCGAACGGCTGTGTAGCATCCCCGCGCTTGAAAATCTTTAAAGTGCACTGCTTTTTTTGTTTTTTGTATCTTGATATTTTAGGCCATATCCAACATGAACAGATCCCTTGTTGGTAGAGAGATCAACCTGCTGAAAGTAATCCTGTGCAGTGGCCTATACAGTTTCACTCCCTTGAGAACATTCAATCAGGATGACCATATTAAAGGTGGTTCCAATCCGTAAATCAGATGCGCAGTGCCATCTTGTTAACCCCTTGCGCACAGTACGTAATGCACACTTGCTTAATAGTGTAATGCAGTGTGCACAAAATAGCCTGGTTCAAAATGGCGAACGGCTGTGTAGCATCCCGCGCTTGAAAATCGTTAAGATTTTGTTTGTTTTGTATCTTGATATTTTAGGCCATATCCAACATGAACAGATCGCTTGTTGGCAGAGAGATCAACCTGCTGAAAGTCATCCTGTGCAGTGGCCTATATCCGCAGCTCGCGATAGCAGACGACTGCAACTCGTACCGACGGGAGTCTGACCAGGTCTTTCATACCAAGGTGAGTATCACAGGGGAAAACAAAAGTTAAATTGTATTTTTGCCGACTACTGTACATCAAATTATCACTCTGAAAATCTTAGAAGAATATATCAAATTATAGTTAATGATTTTATTGGGATCTTGCGATAGCAGACGACTGCAACTCATACCAGCGCGAATCTGACCAGGGCCCTGTGACATAAAGATTCACAATTAATCGTATGATTGATCAATTGGTCGTACGATTAATTGTATGACCAATAAATCAATTGAACGATCAATTGATCGATCGTGCGATTAATCGTGAATCTTTATGTTTTGGGCCCATGCAGGTCTTTCATACCAGGGTGAGTATCACAGGAAAAAAAATTACAATTGTATTTTTGGGGACTACTTATCAATCTTGCCTACATCAAATTATCACTCTGAAAATCATTTTACCTAGAACTCTATGTCAAATTATATTATTTGTATTTTATACTTTTATATTTGTACATTTTAGGGCACTTTTTGTCATCTTATTTTCATCTCCTTTTTTTTTTTTTTTTTTTTTGTTGGGGGGGGGGGGGTATAATATGTATTCTCTATAGACAGCAGCCAGAGTATTTTTATACCAGTCCTGAATGAGTTAACATGCTTTTAAGTTATGATTTTGTATTGATATTCTGGATCTGGATCTGGATATAATACTCTGATAAGCTCAACTTGAACATCACTTAGAACCCAACAACTGCAGATGATAAACAATAAACAATACAAATAAAAATGCTTCTATTTGCAGCCCAAGCCGTTTGTGGTTCTACACCCCACCGGGATATTTGCAAGCCACCCTGATGTGTTAGAACCTCCAGATGGAGATACACTGCCTGGCGCCTCATCGGGCAAGAGAGGAGTGCTGAGTGCAAAACATCAGCTGCTGTCCTATGTGTGAGTCAATTTATTCAATTATTTTCATTGTAAATTGTAGCGTTTGTCTTGATGTATGTCACTGCCAGGCTTTTAAGTGGAAAAAAGGGAAGAAAGAGTCCGAATCAGTTTTCCTGTGTGTGAGTTAAATTTAGTTCATTTACAAAAGTATTTTTTGAAATTGAGTGAATTACATATGCACTCAAAAATTACTATGTGGGACTTTGCTAAGCTCGTCATTTACAATTGTATATTTTTATGTTATACCAGCTGTTTGGGAATATATTTGTTTATGATTGTCACTTTTCTTTTGTGTCTACACATTTCTCCCACTACTTCACAATTTTTCTGAAGCCCCCAGAAACCACTTGAAATAGTAAATTTAACATTTTATTTATCGCCCTCTCTTCAGCTTTGTGCTGGAAACGAACAAGCCCTATTTGATGAACACCATGAGAGTGCCGGCATTACAGACCATGTTGCTATACGCTGGTAGCATAGATACCAATCATAGCTGCACAAGGTATGTTCAGAAACTTATTATATTCAGCACAGCTTTTATCCTATTTTATCCATCTTCCTTTATCCCTTTTTTTCCTTCCAACTTCTTAATAAATTTGTTGTGGATGAATGGTTTGAGTCACCAGCAATACAATGTCCAGGATGATCCAGGACGCAATTTGGCTGATCACCGACTATGCTATGACTGAATTTCAAAGGGCCTAATGTCATTATGCCTATAATCAGAACTCAAGGGATTGACTGGATAATGAAATGAAACAATTCAAATATCTCCGGAGACCAATAGCAACAGGACATTAGGTCTGCAGGTGCACATTGGTTTAAAGGGCAATGCAACTCAAGAATAGAGTTTATCCTACTTGATATATCGTAATATGCCTTTTTATTATATGTAACATAACTCCGACTCAGATTTATGCTTTGGGAGAAATATGTGAAAACTCTATCGGGTTTACCACTATTCATGCGAACACTGGAGGCCGCCATTATTAGGTGTGTGCGGACTTATGGTCAGTGATATGCACTAATGCATTTCAATAGCACCTATTGACGAGTCTGTAAATCAGTGAAAAGCTTTTTGTTCGGCCCGTAGCGCACTCGTCATAGTTTGCAAAGCATGTCGGGCAATTACAAGAACATGGCCGCTCCCATCACCTTTTGCCACCGTAAGAATTAGTAAAATGTGGGTATGTTCACGTAAGGATTTCATGGGATCTAGGAGGCCAAAATTGCCAAGTTATGTATCAAATAAAATGTCTGTTCACCCTCTAAACGATAATAATAGCCGAAAGCCATAGTTTCATTGCCCTTTAACTGTTTACCGGTAGTCTTTGACTTTTTAGGCCAGGCTCAAGTTGAGCCACTGATGAGAATTTGGGCCAATGATTTTATTTTTATCTGTAGCAATTCTACTACTTATGAGGGAACAATACTCTCTACTTTCTTGCTTTTTGTACCGTAGACTTGTTGTGTATGAGTGCTTTGCTTTGTTTTGTTGTTTGTTTTTATAGAAAAAAGCAGGAGAGCCAATATCCTGTATTTTCTTCTTTTTTTTTCTCCCTTAGACTTGTTGTGGATGAGTGGCTTGAGTTCTGTTTTGCGGATCAAGAAGTGTCCGAAGAGATCCTGCCGATAGTTCTTCAGCTCAGGGCGGCCTGGATCAAGGTTCTGGAACTCAGACTCAAAGGTATTCAACATCATTTTGTCACCAATTTACCTTTAATGACATATCAAAACTGAATTTGACTTATACAGTAGGCTTGCAGTGAATTGTAATTAGTAGTTTAAGTTTTAGTTTGGAGTTCTGCTTTGCGGACCAAAAAGCAACAGAACAGATCCTGCCGGTGGTTCTGCAGCTCGGGGTGGCCTGGATCAAGGTCAAGCTGCAAGCCATTGACTTACAGCATCTGTACATAGGGCATTCTGTAATAATAGTGAAATTTCCATCTACTTTGATGAATAAATCAACATTAATCTTTGTTTTGCTGCCAAATCTTTGATAATTGAAAACGTAGAGGCTCCAGTTGACTCTGTATGTTGACTGCCAAGATGAGCCCCAGTTTACGCAGAAATTATTTAAGATTCTCACTGAATATTAAGTATGATACATGTTTTTTCTTCGCCGCAGAATCTCAGATGAGCGGGAACCTCAGTGCACCCAATCTGCTGACGGCCCACAAGGAGCGGCTGTTGGCCCAGAAGCTGGCAGAGTACCTTGCAAGCCGTGTGGACTACACCATGAAGAAGCTGCAAGCCACCGACCTTCAGCATCTCTACATTGGGTCTTCTGCTTCTGGTGAGCATTCCGTGGGACTGTACATAGGGTTCAACGCTAACACTGTCATAATGGCATAGTTTCTTTGTTTCTGTGTTTCTTACTTTTTTTCTTTTTTTTAACAAAGCACTGATTTTTTTAAATCACTAACACAATTTTTTTCAATTTTTCTAGAAAATTGTGGCTGTGGTTTTTTTCATGGCAATGCACAATTTAAGAAATTAAGAATTACTATTATATGCGGTACACAATGCTCTCTGTAGCAACGTCACTGTTAGAGGATGGTTGGTTACTTGATACCTTAATCAATTAAGATCATTGATCCCTAAAACTAACATTTACCTTCACCATCCAAGAGAGACGCAACCTAGGTCTCGACCTGGCGGGTCATTTTTATTAAGCACAGAGCTGTGACATCTAGACTGCACCTCCTTTAGGGTTGCTAATTAAAATGATTTATCATTTGTCAATCCCAGGTAATGTGGCTGAGAGAACGGGAGATGATTTCTTCAACTCATTCAGCGCAAACTCAGAGCCACACCCGACCAAAGGTGGCTGGATGGTCACCGATTTCATGACTTATGGCTGGTGAGGAATTATTATTATTATTACATTTATTATGATTAATATTATTATTATAAACATCGTCATCATCATCATCATCATCATCATCATCAACATCGTCATCAATTATCAATATCCATGAATTGTTTGATCAGTTGAATCAATAACCTGTTCAACAATAGTCATGCAAATATTTTGGGCTGAACATGTAAAAGGAATACTTACAATACCATAACTTTGGGTACAGTGATACTTTATAAGTGTCATAAACCACTTCATATATAAAA
>JBAMJV010013705.1:12500-22895 GCA_037951105.1 Echinarachnius parma | reverse complement strand
GGAGAATCATCGTACTATGAGTTTCTTTAATTTTGGGCCATAAAGCTGCCCTAGATGAAAAAAAGAAAGAGAAGTTTGCGCCTCATTCTCCCTTGTTTCCCCACACCCGACACAGAGACACACAGCAAGTACAGCACACGTACACACACACAACACACACAACACACACACAACACACAATCACACCCAAACACACCACACACACACACACTCACACCTCACAACACAAACAACTCACACACACACTCACAAAACTCACACACACACACACTACAAACATCACACACACACACATAACACACATCACACACACACATCACACCACACACAACACACACGCAAACACACACATACAACATCACTACACACACTAACACTCAAACATATCACCACACTACACAATCACATCTAACAACAACTCACACACACACACTCACACACACACACATGCACTACCTCATTAACTACATACAATACACATCACTAATACACAAATACACATACTCCATCCAACTACACCATCACAAACAACATACACTCCCCTATCGCAACACTCTACCAATACCTGAGAACAACTACCAACAAAACATAATGTCGTTAGACAATGAGTTCGACAGACCTCCGCCACTCCGTCGTCGTCCACAGTCCCTACATCTCCAACAACACAAACAATCCATACAATCATATCATAAATGAAACGTTCAATGTTAACTCAAAATCAATCAATCAATCAATCACAATACATCAATCAATCAATCAATCAATCACTCAACACATCAATCACTCAAACATCAATCACCAACCAATCCATTCCAATCACACAAAACCAATCATCAATCAACCTAATCAATCTAATCAAATCACTCAATACAATCAATCACAAACAATCAATCTAATCAATCAATCCAATCAAACAACTAACACCAAGTCAACACCTCCAATACACAACCCTCCACCCAACAACCAATGTGTATAGGGTTTGCGTGACGTGAACTACCACCTTACTTGACCTCAAAATTTAATGTCCTAATTCTAATAACCCAAGCTTCTACTAAAAATTGGTTGAGATGGTTGTGAAATTGTGCAAGACTCCCACAACTACATACCTAACACACTAAACAAACGACCAAAACATCACCTCCTCCAACTCCCGTAGTATGAAATCGATATATATACTCAATAAACAAATCCAATACAATCAATCAATAACAACAATACAACAATACAAACAATAAATCCATAATATCATCATCTATCATCAATCAATCAATAATCAATACCTTATAAATTTCCCCAAACAACCAATGTTATTAAACACAAAACCAATATCTACCATCATTTAAACTCTTAAACCTTTGAATGAATTATGATAGTTCATTGCAATGAACATTTGCATTGAAATGTGATTTGATACACGCATACTTTCACTTACTATCACATAAATAAAACATCACAATCACTAAAACCCAACACACAATCTATTACAACATACCCACCAAACAATCAAACACACCTAAAATTAAACTCACAAACTACCCCAATCCTTTAATAGATAACGTCTAATGATCATCCTTAAAGAAAACTCCTTGAAGAAACACTTTGTACTTAATTTTTCTAAACTAAAAATCACTACAGATTGCCATAACTTACTCATTAAACATCCACCTAAACCAACTTCTAATATATCTACCTTCCATACTGAACTTGGTGTCCAATATGATCCTCCAACTTTAAATTAAGTAAGGACCATATTAAACTTCAAGAAACATCTTCCACAACCAATGTAACTTACAACTCATGTTAACTTCCTAACTTTACACTCACACTCCATTTTATATAACTTACCCGTTAATTCAACCTCAATTCCTCTTTAACTAACAATACTTAAGAGGAGTGAGGTGGAATGTTTGTGTTTATGGTGGGAGTTGGGAAGGGGGAGGTTTTTTTGAGTAGGGGTTGGGGAGTGGGGGTTGGTGAATAGGTGTGGGTGTTAGGGGGTATTTGGATTGGGGGTTGGGGTGTGTTGGGGTTTGTGGTTGGTGGTGGTGGGAGAAGATGGTTTGTTGGTGTGTGGGGGGTTGGGTTTGGGTAGGTTGTGTGTAGTATGGGGAATTTGAAGATTTTAGGTTAGGGGGGTTGGAGTGGGGGGGTGTGTTTTGGAAGGGTATAGGATGTGTTGTTGGTTTGGGGTGTATGGGGGGGGGTTGAGGTTAGGGTGTTAATTTAAGGTATGGTATGTGTTTAGTTAGAATAATGGAAGATTGTGTATTTTGTATTTAGTAGTTGTTTTTAAAGGTGATGGTTTTTTTGTGAATGGTTTTATATTTGGAGAGGAGTTTTGATGGGGGATTAATGGGGGATGTATTTTGTGATGGGTGGGGGGGGGGTTATTGGTGGTTTGTGGGTGTGATGATTAGTAGTGGGTTTTTTAGGGGGGGGGGTTGGGGGGGGGGGTTTTGGATTGATGGGGGGGTTGGGGGGGGGGTTTTTTATGAGTTGGTGTGGGGGGGGGAAAATTTGTTGGTTGTGGGGATGTGTGTTGGTGGGGTGTGGGGATGAAGGGGAGGGGAGGTGGGGGGGTAATTTGTTTGGGGTGGAGTGAATGGTTTTGGGATGGGGGGGAGGAGAGTTTGGAGGTTTAGATGGGGGGAGGATGGTTAGATGTTTATTTTGGGGGGGTGTGATGATAAAGAGAGTAATTTTAGTTTAGTAAAAGGGTTAATGATTTTATAGGTATGGGGGGGGGGGGGGGGATTTGGGAATGGGAGGGATTTTTGTGGGTAGTGGCGTTGGGGGATGTGGGGTTTGAGGGGGGTGTTTAGGGTGTGGTTTGGTTGAGGGTATTTGTGGGGTTGGTGGTGGTGTTGTTATAGGGGGATGGGTGAGATGGGAGAGAGTTTTATGAATTGGTTATGTTTGGGGGATATATGGTTAGGGGGGGGGGGGGTATTTGTTGTTGAGGGGGTATGGGGAAGGGTTGGAGTTGGGGAGGGGTGGAGTTGGGAGGGGTGGGAATTGGGGATGGTGGATTGGGAGGGGGTGGAGGGTTGGGAGGGTGGAGTTGGGGAGGGTGGGGAAGTGGGGAGGGGTGAGGTGGGGAGGGTGGAATTGTGGGGAGTGTGGAAGTTTTTGTTTGAGGGGGGAGGGGTGGAAGGTTGGGGGAGGGGGTGATGTTTTTGTTGAGGGGGGGGGGGGGTGGAAGTGGGGGGAGGGGGGGGGTGGAAGTTGGGGAGGGTGGAATGGGGAGGGTGGAAGTTGGGGGAGGAGTTGGGAAGTTTTAGTTGTGAGGGGGGTGGAAGGTGGAGGGGAGTTTTTTTTTGAGGGGGTGGATATTGAGAGGTGGATGTTGGGAGGTGGGGGAAGTTGGGGGGAGGTGGAATTGGGATGGTGGATGTTTGTGTTTTGTGGGGAGGTGTGAAGTTTTGGGGTTTGAGGGGGGTGGGTGTTGTAGTTGTTGGGGGGGGGGGGGGGGGTGGTTGGGTATAAGCTTATCTAAACCAAAAATCCAACAAAATGAATTAATGATTATGGTTGGGTTCGTGTGAGGGTTTGGTTTGGTGTAATGATGGTGTTATTAAATTTGGATGGGGAGGTGGTTATTTAAATGGGATGGGTGTGTTGTGTAACCTTTCACGATAATCATACAATTACATCACTTAACTAGGAGGTTGTTATTTAAGAGTTGTTCGTCATTATTTGGTATGTGGTTAGTTTAAGTGGTTATGGTGGTTGTGTATGTAAAGGTGTGTAGTTTGGGGAGGGGGAGGGTGGTGTTAGTTTAAGGAGTTGTTAGTTAAGGAGGGTTGTTAGTTGAGGGGATAAATGATGTGGTTTGATTGTATATGGCGGTGTTGATAATGATAGGGGGATAGGATTATTTGGTGTTAAAGGGTTTGGTGGGGGATGTATAGGTACAGGTGTGTGGGGTATGGTGGGAGGGGTTAATGGGTTTGTTTTTTTAGATTTGATTGTGATGTGATTGATTTGATTGGGGGGGGGAGGGAGGGGTGGGGAGGGTACAAAGAACATAACAATATCTAAAAAGTAAATTAAGGTTAATAAAGGGAAGTAAGTGGTTGAGTGAGGAGGAATAGGGAATAGGGATAAGGTTATATTGAATGTGAGTGAGTGGAGATTGTGAACGACAGTTGATGTTATTTGAGATGTGGTTGGGGGGGGAGGGTTGGGGTAGGTTATTGGTTGGTTTGGAGGTGGTGGAGGGTTGTGGGGGGGGGGTGGTGGGATGGGGGTTGTTGTGGTGGTTGATGTGGGTTGTTGGGGGTGTGGGGGGGAGGTGGTGATTGGTGTGATGGGTGGGTTGTTTTGGGTGGTTTGTGGAGGTTTGTAGGTGTGGGGGGATGGGGTTGTTGGGTTGGAGTTGGAAGTTTGGTTGGTAATTTAGGGGTTGTATGGGTGGTTGGGTTGGTGGTGGGTGAGGGGGTTGGGGCGATAGGCGTAGGTGTTGTTGGGGGGGGGGTTTGGTTTTTAGTGTTTGGGAGGGGGTTTGTTGTAGGATTGTAGTTGGGGGTTTTGGGGTGGGGTGATTTTATGATTTAGTGGAGTATGTTGTGAGTGAGGTGGGGTTTTGTTGGGGGGATAGGGGTGGTAGCTGGTTGGTTTGAAGTGTTGTTTTGGTTGGGGTTGGGGGGGGGGAGGTGGGTGTTGGGGGGGTGGTTTGTGGGTGGGGGTTTGGGGTTTGTGATGTTGGGGGGATTTTTGTTGATAGGTATTGTGGGGTGCTTTGGAGGGGTTCGATGGGTGGTGGTTTGAGGAAGGATGTGTGTTAGGGATAGGGGGGTGGGTTTCGGTGAGGGGGAGGGGGTGGGTTGGGGGGGTGGAGGGTGGGGGGGGGGGTTAGGTTGGGTTGTGTGGGGTTGGATGGTGGGGGTTGTTTTGAATAGAACGTAATGTTAATTATTCTAAATGTTGGATTGGTGTGAGGGTTTTTAAAATTGTGGGTGGGGTTGGAAGTATGTGGTGATTATTTGGGTTTTTGTGGGTTGTTTGGGTTTTGTAGTTGATGGGGGGGGGGTAGTTGGGGGTGTAGTTGTATTGTGGTGTTTGGGGTTGTGTGGGATGGGTGTTTGTGTGTGGGGGGGTGGTGGGGAGGGTTGAATTTTGAATTTTGAGGTGTGGTAGGTGGTTAATGGTTAGGGGGGGTTGTGGGTTGGGGTGGAGGGGGGTTGTGGTGGTTGGGGGGGGGGGGGGGGCGGGTGGTTAGGTTGGGGGGGGGGGTGGGTGGGTTGGGGGGGTGGTGGGGTGTGGGGTTGGGGTGGTGGTGGTGGTGGGTGTTTTGTGAGTTGGTTGGGTGGGGTGAGTGGGTGGGTTGGGTGGGGTGGGGGGGGGGTGGGTCTGGGTTTGTGGGGGGTTGGTGTAGGGGGGTTTGGGTGGGGGTTGTGGTTGTGGGGTTTGTTATTGGGGTTGTGTGGGGTGGTTGTTGTGTGGGGGGGGTATTGGGTTGTGTGGTGGGGGGGGGGTTTGTATTTGGGGGGGTGGGGTGGTGTGGGTGGGGGGGGGGTTGGGGTTTTGAGGTTGGGGGTTTGTGGGTTGGGTGGGGGTGGGGTGTTGTGGGTGTTGGGGGGGTGTGTTGGGGGGGTTGGGGTTGGAGGTGGTGGTGGGGGGTGTTTTGGTGGGGTGGGGGGGTGGGTTGGGGGTGGGGTGGGGGGTTGGGGGTTTAGGTGTTGGGTTTTTGTTATGGGGGTTGTGGTTGTTGTGTGGTGTTTTGTTTTTGTGTTTTGGGTGGGTTGGGGTGGTGGGGGTGGGGTTGGGGGGGTGTTAGGTTGGGGTTGTTTTTGGTGTTGTTGGGGGTTTGGTGGTGGTGGTTGTGTTGGGGTGGTTGGTTGTGTGTGGGGGGTTTGGTGGAGGTGTTGGGTGGGTTGGGGGTGGGGGGGGTTTGTGGTTGGGGGGGTGGTGGGGTGTGGAGTGGGGGTTGGGGGGGGGGGTGGTGTTGGGGGGGGGGGGGTTTGGGGAGGGGGGTGGTTGGGGTGGGGGGTTGAGTGGGGGGGTGTGGGGGGTTTTGTTGGGTTGGTGATGGGGGTGTTGGGGTGGGTTGGGGTGGGGGGTGTTGGGGGGGGGGGGGTGTGGGTTTGTTGGGGGGTTGGGGGGGTGGGGGGTGGGGTGTGGTGGTTGTGGTTTGTGTGTGTGTTGTGTTGGTGGTGGGGGTTGGTGGGGGGGGGGGTTTGGGTTGTGGGGGGTATTGGGGGGTTTGGGGTGGTTGGTGGTGGGGTGTGGGTGTTGTGGGGTTGGGGTGGGGTGTGGGGGGGGTGTTTTGGGTTGGGTGGTGGGGTGTGGTGGGGGTTTGGGTTGGGGGTGTTGGGTTGGGGGGGGGTGGTTGGTGTGTGGGGTTTTGGGGTTGGGGTAGGGTGGGGGTTTGGGGGTGTGGGTGGGTGGGTGGGTTTGGGGGTGGGGGGGGGGGGTTAGGGGGGGGTTTGGGGGGGTGGTGGGGTTGTGGGGGGGTGGGGTGGGGTGGGGTGGTGTGGGTTGGTTGTGGGTGGTTTGGTTGGGTTGGTGTGGGGGTGGGGTGGGGGGGGTTGGTGGGGGGGGGGGTTGGGTGGGGGGGGTGTTGGGGGGTGGGTGGGGGTGTTTGGGTGGGTGGGGTGGGGGTTGTTTGGGGTGTGGTGGGTTTGTTGTTGGGTTGTGGTGGGGGGTTGTTGTGGGGTTTGGGTTGTGGTGGGGGTGGTGTTTGATGGGTGGGTGGGTGTTGTGTTGGGGTTGGGTGTTGGGGGGGGGGGGGGTGGGAGTTTTGGTTGGTGGGGTGTGTTGTGAGGTGGATTTTTTGGTGGTTTGGGGGGGTTTGTTGGGTGGGTGTTGGTGGGTTGATGGGGGGGTGGTTGTTAGTGGGGATGTGTTTGTATGTTTTAGTGGATGGGGGGTGTTGGTTTGGGTTGGGGGGTGTGGTTGTTGGGTGTGTTGTGGTGGGTTGTATTTGGTTGTGTGGGTTGTGTTTGTTTGTTGGTGTTTTGGGGGTGTTTTTTGGGTTTTTTGGTTGGGTTGTGGTATTTTGTATTGGGGGGGGTGGGGGTTGGGAGGTTAGGGGTGGGTAGTAGGTTGTATGTGGGGTGGGGGGGTGGTTGAGTTGATTTGTTGTGTGGGTATTAGTTGTGGTGGTAGAGGGTTGTGGTTGTGGGAGATTATATGTGGGTAGGTGGGTTATGGGAGGATGTTGGGGGTTTGGGGGATGTGAGATTGGTTGGTTGTGTAAGTGAGGGGGGGTATTTGTGAAGTTGGGGTAGGTGTGGTGGTGGTGAGGTTTTTGTATGGGGGGGGATTTGTTGGGGGTGGTTAATTTAATGATATGTATGGTTTTTAGTTGTGGGGTGGTAGGATAATGAGATTTGTTGTATTTTGGTTATTTATAGTTGTTTTTGAAGGGTGATGGTTTTTTGAAGGGATTTAGATTGTGGGAGAGTAGTATTTGATGGGTGGGATTAATGGGGTTTGTTTTGTGGGGGATGGTGGGGTGTTTTTGTGTGGTTTAGTGGTTTATTAGGAGGGGATTATGGGGGTGTTTTGTGTTTGATGGTTTAATTTTTTGGGGGGTTAGGTGGGATTTTGGTGAGTTGTTGGGGGGAAAATATGGGTGTAATTGTAGTTTGCAAATGGTTACGTTTATGGATATTTCAGCCGTTTCTGACCGATTTTGATCAAATAAAGTTTATTCTGTCATTGAAATATTATGCTCTTTCAAATTTTACACTCAGTTTTTCATATCTCACAAACAAATTATTATGTGTATAGCGCACTCTACCAAAACTCAACTATCCCTTTAAATCTAAAATGGACTTAAAAGTTATGGTAATCCTTTTTTAGCCTTAGAATTAATATATTCAACATGAAAAATATAAGTATTTTAGACTTTTCATAAATTTTACTTCAAGAACATGAACTCTCCTTGATAATACAAAAATATCATGATTTCAATAGGCACTTAATGACTTTTAAAATGACATATACAAAACAATTTTAAAGAAACTACCGACTTTCCTTAATTGTTAAGTCCAACTTAAGCCCAATGCCCACTATGCGATCTGGGCTTAGCGATCTAGAGCGATCTTGCCGAATAGGAGCGATCCCCTGAGATCATGTGGTTAAGTCGCAAAGTGGGCACCAGTGGCCGCACCAGATCGCTGTAACTCGCGTCCGCAAGGGTGGTGTCGGTTGCGGTCGCCGGGGTTTTGACGTGTAGAGACCGGGTCAGAAATCCAGCACACAACATTGATTTGATTGATTTGATTTGATTTGAGTTTATTCTTCTTTCACATGGTTACAAAGAATAAATGTACAACTTATAAATATAGTGTATGAAACAAACTTTAAAGGGATCTATAACTTTGTTGACAAGTGCAACAAGTGATGAGTGATTCATAAAAATGTGTATTGATGTAATCTGATGGGTGCGCTTCGTTATTCCGAAGGTTCGTTATTCCGAAGGTTCGTTATTCCGAACACGCAAATTTCGTATACCTAAGGGTTCGTTAATCCTAAAATGAAATAGGGTTCGTTAATCTGTACATTTGTTGTATTATTCCGAAGGTTTGTTATTCCGAAGGTCCGTTATTCCGAAGGTTAGTTATTCCGAAGTTTCGCTATTCCTAAAATGAAATCGGGTTGTTAATCCGAAAATGTGAATTTGGGTTTGTTATAATGCTATAATTTCATATAAAGATATAAAATAAACTTAAATGTTGGACTGGTCTGGCAAGGGAGGGAAATGGGGGAGGGGTATGCTTAATGCAGGCTGTAAATTAAATAAACAAAACACAAATTATAGTATTATAACAAACCCGATTTAATTTTCGGATTTACGAACCCTATTTTATTTTCGGACTAATGAACCTTCGGAATAACGAACCTTCGGAATAACGAACCTTCGGAATAACGAGCCTTGGGAATAACAAACCCGATTCTTTTTTTTCGGATAAACGAACCTTCGGAATAACGAACCCGATTTCGTTTTAGGAATAGCGAACCTTCGGAATAACGAACCCTCGGAATAACGAACCTTCGGAATAACGAACCTTCGGAATAACAAACCCGATTCTTTTTCTCGGATAAACGAACCTTCGGAATAACGAACCCGATTTCGTTTTAGGAATAGCGAACCTTCGGAATAACGAACCCTCGGAATAACGAAACCTCGGAATAACGAACCTTCGGACTAACGAACCTTCAGAATAACGAACCTTCGGAATAACTGAACCTTCGGAATAACGAACCTTCGGAATAACGAACCTTCGGAATAACGGACTGTAACCGATCTGATTTGTCCACAAAGTAATGTGTGAACATTTCATGTTAATTGGATGTTTTAGCCGAGAAATGAGCATAAATGCAAAGTGTTATTCACTAACTCATTGCACTTACTTTGTACACGACTTAATTATACCGTATACAGTTTAACATCTGAACACTTCAATCGTAAATATCTTTTGAACGAAATGGAAATTTGAAAAACCAAAACCTGTCCCGTGTTTTGATTGTTAAAGGGGTAGTTTAGTTTTGGTAGAGAGGGTGCTGGCTCATCACAATTTTGTTCTGAGTTAATGAAAAACTGAGTTTCGAATTTGAGAGAACATGCAATTTTAATGGCAGAATAAACTTTATTTGGTCAAAATCGACCCAGAAACGGCTGAAATATCAATAATTATATCTGAACCTATAATTATTTGGGGCCAAAATAATTAGATGTTTTTTCAAAAAATTTAAAAAATGCTTGCACTTTTTCAAAAACTTTCAAAAACGTTTTTTAAATAGTCGTTGATGATCTCACTATTTAATCATTGTTTCAAAAAAAACATCACATGCATACTTTTGTATGAAAAATGGTTGAAACCAATGCCTTTTTAGAAAGCGCCCTCTTGTGTTTTAATGGCTCTTTTTTTAATGATAACGGGCTTTTTACTTAGTCGTTTGTAATTTTGTATACCTTTCGAGCATGGTGGAGTTAGTTTATAATGTTACTGTCCAGGTTTGGTTACTAAAGTTCAGCCTTACCAAAACTGTACTACCCCTTTAATTATTATATGACGTGTCAAGGACTATGATATAACAACTAGAATTCCAAGTTAAGTTTTGAGGATTTGGACAATGTAGTATACTATTAAGTCCCTTTAAATTACAAATTACTCATTATTTACTGAGGACGACATAATAATAATAATCATTTAAACTTCTCTAAAATTCACTGAATTTGTACACAGTTATAACTATCCAGTGGATAATTAAAAATCCGAACACTTCAACCGTAGATTTCTTTTTAACGAAAAGGAAATTCGAACAACCGAAACCTGTTTCATTCTTCTATTTGCAATACGAATAGAACGCGGTATTATAGAACCAATAGCTAGCTATAAGGTTCTAAGTAATAGAAGTTTTGTGGACTTGGACAATGTTTCT
>JBAMJV010013705.1:5000-10000 GCA_037951105.1 Echinarachnius parma | reverse complement strand
TCCCCCCACATTTGAAAAAGGAGCAGATTGTCCCCCTCCCTTTGTCATTATGTATGTTTGGTTCCATACCTATATACTTCATATTACGTGAAATTTCTGTCTCAGGTGTGCACCAAATCGCACAATTTCACGCCCAAAAATACAAAAGCTCCCTAGTGTGGGAGGGGGACACCCCCTCCCACACCCTCCCCCGCTCGGTCGCTTCGCTTCCTCGCAATGTCTCCCCTACACTTTGGAGAAATTGTTGAGGCCCTTGCTTAGTTTCATGGGAGCCTAATGCCCTAGACTATATCGATGGCTCTATAGTATACATGATCACGTGGATCCATCTCATGCAAGGCTCAGTCTTTTCCTCGCTATGCCCTTTAAAAATACGTTATGAGTAGGTTCACTATTTTATACAATTTTAACACCCATGCTAGGAGCAAAATAATGTCTGAAATCTAAAAGCTTCCGGGGGCCCCCTGGACCCCCATTATTGTCCCCAAATGTGGGTGCCCCCCAAAGTCAGGTCTTCGAGCCATCAAGACACTTTCAATGAGCGCATAATAAAACTTCCGGGCATGCCAATGTGGGGCTTTTAGCTCTCTCAGTGGTCACTCTGGATTTTTTTTTTCAAATTTCGCCCCCCCAATCCCAAAAACGGATCGACACCCCTGGCAAAGTTGATTATGCCGGCCAAATTATCTTGATCAATTAAATATAGGAGGAGACACGGCTGCCTTTTCATTCCAGAGGACCGAGTTTCACAGCGCAGTTCTAACCAATTTTCTCTCGCGGCATCGCCATAAAAAGAGGTATTTCGTTTAGTATTGTTCGTTTATTGTTCTAAGCTGTCGACATTCGACTGTTTGCCTATACTAATTAATTATAATTATTAAACTTACACTATTCTTTGACATTTATTATCTTCATTTTTGTTGTAGTTTATAATTTGTCAAACTCTGCCGGTGTTTTATTTCTCACTCCCCTTCTAAAACAGAGCATGCATTGTAAAAAGAAACACTTAATTATCTACAGTCACGGTATATTGCTAAATATATAAATTGAATAATAACTAATTGAAAATTTTTCGCACGTAATGGAGGTAAATATAGAAATGTCTAAATTTCGATATAATAAGTCTACACTTCAAGTCACGTGAACTTGGCGGAGAATGATATAATCTCAATTCAAATTTTGATTATCACAATTAACGTTTTATTTTTATCAGTTAAAATAGGTGATTTTTCCAATTCAGGTAATCATTGAAATAGTATTTTAAAAGTTTAGATTGCACGATTGTTTTGTATCGTTTAATTTTGTTGTTGTTGCTCAGAATACAGAACGAACCAAAGCGCCCAAATTATTCTTTGTTTTGCACTCCATTGAATCTAAAGGTGAAGAAAATATTAATAGTAACTAATAACAACCACTGTGTCTTTGATCAGGATCTGCAGTTCAAGAATCAATCAACGGGTATTGTCTATAGGTCCAGAATGTTACTGGTACACTTTACATTTTATAGTCTTTATCTCTATGTATATAGACTTATGACAAAAGTGTGAGTAGGACTAAGATTGCATCAAATAAACTAGTACAGCATCTCTTTAAACATCATTTTCTATAGATATTGGTGGAATGAATTTCTCATTATAAATTATCATTGGGATGTTGCTCCCCTTTATTACATCTCCTTTTCAGTTTTGTTCTATCTCTGATCAGTATCAAGAGAAGACGACAAAGGAGGATGACTGCCAAACTGATACTGCTTATTTTTGTTGTCGCCGTATTGTCCATCGACAGGTAAGTGTTGACTAGTAATTATCATCGTAAATATCATTATTATCTTTATCATTCAATTCGTTGTCGTCATCCGGTAATGCATGATAGAAGGGGGTCCGCTCGCTAGTCATAAGGACCGCTATTCATAACGTGTAACTTCCTATACCATATGCCTTTATGAATAGTGACCCCCTTTTCGTTTTATGATTAGCGGTCCTTCACGTATAGGAAGTTACACGTTATAAATAGCGGTCCTTATAAATAGCGGTCCTTATGACTAGCGAGGTTACCCCGATAGAAGAATCCCGAGGATCAAATCGAAGTCAGTAACGAAGGCAACATCGGGAGAAAGTTAAGCTGGTTTCATGCCTCGTAACATAATGAGGGGGGAAACAACAACAACAAATAATTCAAAATAATTGTTTTCGTTTTGAAAAAACAAAAGATACCCATACCGTAGAACACCATCGTCAAGCACCCCCAAGCACCTATACGCATCTTGCTTTTAAAGACGTTTCCATGAGATTCATCTCCATTATTATCCTCATGAATATTCCTCACCATTATTTGCATACTTGATTCAAGTTTCCCGTTTGGACAGAGAGCGGTCGCTCTTTAAAAGCAAGATGCATATTGGTGCTTGGGGGTGCTTGACGATGGTGTTCTACGGTAGCTTCTCTTCAAATAATTTAATAAATCTGGGGTCCAGATTTATTCTGATCGGATATATTTATTGATATTTTAACCATTTCTGAACCGATTTTGATCAAATTCAGTACATTCTGTCATTAAAATTGTATGCTCTTTCAAATTTTACACTCAGTTTTTCATTATCTCACAAAAATTATTTCGTGCAGCGCCCTCTATACCAAAACTTAACTACCCCTTTAACGTGCTCAATTAGCGTTATCAAATTCAACTAAATCACTTGGAGATTTTACATTTCTCGTGCATATTATTGTTTGGCGAATGATAATAGAATAATGTGATGGGTTTCGAATTGTCAAATGTCCCCCTTATTTATGGTGATATTTAAGATTGAATGAAAAGCGTTCCAGCGTGAAATAAAAATCACATTTCAATCAAATTTCTTTAAAACTACCACACTTCATTCAAAGGAGTCTTATTACCTCCGCCAAGGAGGTTATGTTTTCGGTCCCGTTTGTTCGTCTGTTCGTCTGTTAGTGTGTTCTACGCCTGCGCAGTCCTCGAGCGTTGGCTGAGGATATGCACTCTGTGAGTGCACTCTGTCTAGTTTAATGTGTTTTGGATAATTACTTTTTGTTGTTGTAAACTAATACAGATAAACAGAAGTCAACATGCATAAATTTGCATGCAAGATAAACTACTTGTATGAACAGTATACTGGGTTTATGGTCCAGAGGTGTTTCCCAAAGATCCCAAGTCAAACTTATAAGTTGGACTTAACAATTATGGAAATTCATTTGTAGCCTTGGAATAAAACATATTAAAAAGCCCACAAATATGATTATTTTAAACACTCCCAACACAGATGTACAGTATATCAAAATAACTTCAAGTCTCATTAATACGAAATATGACCGATTTCAATCCAAATGTATGCCGTTCCAACAATTTTACACAGAAACGAACGGCTTTCCATAAAGGTTATAGGCCAACTTATATTAGAGTTATATAAGTTCAACTTAGGATCTTTGTGAAACACCTCCCAGGAATACTATAGGCATACCTGTTATGGCGTCATGGCGAACACATTTTCGGTCTCCCTAGATTGACCACTATAAACAGGTTTGTATTTAAACTTGTTTCTGTGAACCTGTCTATAGAGGTCACATCTCAAACTATGGTAACGTGTCCGTCTTCCTTGTGTGGTCGCTAAAGACAGGTTTGACTGTATTGTATCAACCTGTGTATAAAGACCACCTCTTTATAGCGGTCACCGGTTCGCCCTCACTCGGTTGGTCGCTTTACACAAGTTTGACTGTGTAATACATTCTATATTGAAACCAATCCATCAAAAGACCTTAATTTATTGTTTAAATTTGAATGGGTGCAGCAGCTGATGCTATATTACAAGGGCAATGCCGCGATGCCATGTAAAGTATACCAATATAGCAAATACGAACTAAATATGTTTGGCAATTGTTTAAAAATTATTCAGTAACTTAGACAAATATAGGCAAGATGATTTGAAGCTTTTATATGTTTGTGGTACCGTGTTTAGCTTATTGAAGACAAAAATAAAATGTGCTTTGATTGTTTAAATGCCAAGGCCCTTATTAATACGATTGAACGAAAAGTGTTACAGAGACGATTATAGTTTGTAGTCAAAATACCAAAAGGCAGTATAGGTGAGAGAATCTGACATTTATTTTCACTTTTTTTTAAACACTAGTAGATGAACCCTGTTTTGTTTCCATCAATCAATCACAATTGCATGACTGAATGAATCTATCACAGATAATGACAAAGAATCGTACAGTTCTATTGGTCGATGGCCCCGTTGCAAAAAGAGATACAATCGATTGTTATAATTAATTGTACTGTAAGCATGGTAAGTCAGATCATGTGTTCTAAATGAGTACATCTGATTGGTTGAAACGCGCAAATGTTCTGACTTAGAATCGATTGTATCTATTTTTGCCACGGGGCCCACGACTGACATCTCAAAGTCCTTTTTCGTTTTTATAAATGTGAGGATCGAAGTAAGATCACTGTTTCTGTGAACCTGTCTGTAGAGGTCACATCTCAAAATATGGTAACGTTTCCGTCTTCCTTGTGTGGTCGCTAAAGACAGGTTTGACTGTATTGTATCAACCTGTATATACAGACCACCTCTTAATAGCGGTCACCCGTTCTCCCTCACCCGGTTGGTCGCTTTACACAAGTTTGACTGTGTAATATATTCTATATTGAAACCAATCCATCAAACGACCTTAATTTATTGTTTAAATTTGAATGGGTGCAGCAGCTGATGCTTTATTGAATTGAATTGAATTGAAAAGAGTTTATTAATCAAATGGTTGGCAGCCAAAGGCTGAATTGTACATTTGTTACATTTACAAAGTGCATAATACATATATATTAAAAGTTATAAAGTTTAAAAGGCAATAAGAAATATGCAAACAGCAAAATACACAATTATACATGTATAAGAAAAGAAAATGATCATACAAAGTTGAACTATATATTGTTTAAAATACGAACAAGGTAAGGAAGAGCACTATTTTGAAATCTTAAAGTTTTGCATTTAA
>JBAMJV010013704.1:0-43896 GCA_037951105.1 Echinarachnius parma | reverse complement strand
ACTGCTGTAACATTTACTGGGCTAGTTAAAAATTTACGAAAATTACATAATATAGCTCAATCACAAATTAATAGAATAACGAATTAGCCGTAATTACTAACCAACGACAGTGAGTAATAATGTTGTTTTATATATTGATACATGAAATGAGTAATAACAAAAGCCCATAATATAATATTAAGGCATCGTGTATTAATTATCGAGTAATAACAAAAGCCCATAATATAATATTAAGGCATCGTGTATTAATTTACTAAGTTACAGATCTGTGATGACATGATGCCTATTCTGGTTCGAATCAGACGTCAGATCCTACTAAATTTATATCGTCTACTCAGTTTCTGATCTCCACAGTGTACGTCCGCAGCGAATGTTCAAATATGACGTAAAACTTACAAATAAAGGCCTGCCGATGAAGTATAAAACAAGAGGTAAACATTCAATCATGGTCATCAGATAATTCAGATTCTACTTAATGTCAAATCAATTTGTTTTCCTAGGTACGCACCCGATCGCCATACCGTGCAAGGGCAAACACCCCGTCCCATCACACCCTCCCCCTCTTGGTCGCTTTGCTCCCTCAGGAATCGGTCATGTCCAACTCTGGTATACCTTGTTCATGTTGTTGTATCATAAATAATGTGGCGTTTGGTGCAATGTTTGAACTGTAAATGTCACTTTGCGACTATCATTTTTGGGGTGCATATTGTATAATGATGTGTTCTCCATGAAACATTCCAGTAGGTAGAATCATGACGCACTTATTTACCCATATTATACTGTAGTACATGGCGTCAAGTCCGAATTTCCTTCCTAGGTATGCACCAGATTGCACAGTTTCCAGTCAAAAAATGCA
Source organism: Echinarachnius parma (assembly GCA_037951105.1). NCBI lineage: Eukaryota > Metazoa > Echinodermata > Echinoidea > Clypeasteroida > Echinarachniidae > Echinarachnius > Echinarachnius parma. The sequence continues at coordinate 43,040 of JBAMJV010013704.1, read as the reverse complement.
AAAGATCTCTACCTTGAGAGGGGGACACCTCCTCTCACACCCTCCCCCACTCGGTCGCTTCACTCCTCCGAGCCTGGTGACTTCGCTCCCTCGCAAAGTCCCAGACTCACCGCTTGTTCAAAGTTGGCTACCCTTCCATTACGCTATACCTGGTGGTGATTTTTTTGCCCCCAAAGGTTTTTACTCATTACGCCACTGATAATAACAAGACATTATGCTCCTATTATATTCGACCTAGAATGTACCATAGGGCTGCTGTACTCACCTTCCGCTGACCGCAGTGCGCTTCACTTACGAATGTCCAGCTGACGTCATCCAGGGAGTAGGAGACCTGTACAGACGTCACCCATTGGTCATAGTCATACCTGCCCTGGGTGATGACTCCGGTCACTTTGTGATTGGAACCAAGGTCAATCTGAGACAACAGAAGACAACATCCTTACACCAATCAAACAAACTAATTTAATTGTTTAATTAGTAAAAACAATATATATATATAAACATATATATCAATACTTTGACAAGTCCCATGTTGAATCCAACTTGAAACAGTAACACTGACACATGCACAACACTAAACTTGAAATCCCTTAGGCGTTAGTGTTAGGTCAATGCACGTAAAATGTCAACACTAACACCATCAACCTGATTACCAGACGTCGATGATGTACACGAACCACCTCGTGGTTATACCGGAAACACGCAACAGATAAGACTGTAAACTTCTGACTCAAACCCATTCTAAGTACAGTGTTAAATCTACCCTTACACCAGCCTGCAACTCACTCAAATGACTCAATATTATATTTTACATAACAATAAACACCCCCTTCCGGAAATATTCTAACACCATGCTAACACCAAGCTATTTCAAATAAAGTGTTAAAATTGGTGTTAGTCTTACTTGTTTGTGTTTCTAGCCAAATAACAGTATTGGGAAATGCCCTACTTACAAACAATGACAAATATGCTTTGTTAAAAAAAAAAAACCATGTGAAAGAATGTCTCATTAGTTATCTGTTAATGTAAAGATTTGAATAAAACTGCTTTGAAATTGATAATTTCAGCAAAACATGTTCGAAATTAAAATATCAAAAATGTATGCACAGATTAAATTAAACCGCTTGTTCGCTGCGTGCAAAACCTATGACAAATGCTGCCACGTGCCGCATGCGAACGAGCGTTTAGATATGGCCGACGTAGACGGGCCGAACTGGCGGTGTCATGTCCATTGAATTGATTGACGTATGGCTATCGAGCTTTCAAATGTCCTTGTCTATATATATAATCAAATGTGGCGCTTTGAAGGAGATGTATCTCCACTTTCAATGGACTTTTTTTTAATATTATGTTCTCGACACGGTAAAACTGAACTTCACGCTAATATTTCTAATATTTGCCCTGTGAACAAGGGAAGGGCATCATCCAAAGTAACTCATAGTACAGGCTAATCCCATTCACAACGTACAACATGGAAGCTGCCATTATATGTTTGAATTCTTCTCTCCGCCTCTCTGTAGAGGTTTGCGCACAAACAAAGGCGAATATATTACATAATGAAAGGTATACTACGACTTTAGGTGGGATCTAGTACCATTGTCAAAATCCATACAAAAAAAACTTTCGTATAACTCTAGTGGTTCTCTCATACATTGTTGTATTTGTTTTCGTATTACCAATAGAAGCATGGAACAGGTTTTGGGTTTTGGAATTTAAATTTCGTTAAACAGATATTTACGATTGAAGTGTTTGGATATAGTTATTATAACTGTGTACAAAGTCAGTGCAATGAGTTAGCGAATATCACTTAAATTTGTAATTTTGCTCTTTACTCGGCCATATTACATCGATTTAACGTGAAATTTTCACAAATTACCAAGTGTACAAATCCGATCACAAAAGTACACATTTTACCAACCATTAATCACTTTTTGCACGTGTCAACAAAGTTACTAGAACCCTCTCATTTTGTTTACGCGCACCTTGGCCCATTTGTCAGCATCATCATATTGGGCGACCCAGGCCCCCGCTATCAAAAGTTGACTCAAATCATGACTCAAACGACTCAAACCATTGAGTCTTCCATGGTGTACTTGATGCCCGGCGTCCCATGCCCAGTAGGATGACGATGTCAGGTTCTCGTCGGGAATTCGCCCATCTTCCACCCCAAGCGGCTCCCCCTTATCTGGCACACATCGACCATCATCACCCGCTATTTCTGTTGAATAATAATTAATCAACAAGAATAAGTAAGATAAGGAATAATACAATTGTGGTTGAAATGCACTCAAAGAAATATGTTTGTGGTGTAATGGAAATTTAAGTGCAACGTTTGAAAATGCACAAGATTGTATCCACAAAAAAAACTTTGTTCAATGAAAAAAATCTCCAAGAAGGAAAAAGATGATAAGTCGTAAGTTTTCATAATGATTGTCTTTCACTGAAAGGGATAGTACAGTTTTGGTTGGAAGGCGCTCCAAGAAATTGTGTAATGTTTTGTAATGTTATTATGCAGGTTTTAGTTACTAAAGTTCAGCCGTACCAAAAATATGCTACCCCTAAAGGGATCTAGTAACTTTACTGACATTTATATGCAAAAGTTGATAAAATGTGTATTTGAGTGATCTGCATAGGCGTAGGGGGCGGGGGACTGGGGGGCCTGCAGCCCCCCCCCCCCCCCCTGAAGTTTTGAAAACGGCCATATTCGGGCAAAAGCACCTGAAATTCGGGCAAAACCATGACATAATCGACAAAACATAATATTCGGGCAAAACCATGCCATATTCGGGCAAACTAATGTTACATTCGGGCAAAGACCCAAAGTAATCTTTTTCGGGCAAAAGCGTCTCATATTCGGGCAAAATCGGGGTAGTCGTAGAAAATTTTCGAAGCCGAGACCAAGTACCTTCAAAATTGTTGATACCGAGACCAGGTCCGGTCCAAACTTTTCAAGGCCGAGACCAAGACCCATTTGTTGAGAATCATGGGCGCGGGGGGTGGGGGAGTCGGGGGGCAGTCCAGAATTTTCGAGACCAAGACCCAGTCGGTGAGAATCCTGTAAGCGGGGGGGGGGGGGGGGGGTAGTCGTAGAAAATTTTCAAAGCCAAGACCAAACAAATTCGATATTTTCGAGTCCAAGACCACGTTTTTCGCCGAGGCCATCGAAAATGACAGTGGTCTCGAGACCAGTTAAAATTTGAAAGGGGGGATTCAAACCCCCCAAAATAGTCATTTTTTGGTAAAAGGGGGGGGGGGGGGGTTGAACAACACCCCCCCCCCCCCCCCCCCCGGGTACGCCTATGCTAGGCTCACAGATGTAATATGATAGTATACGAGGATGAACTAATTATTTGTTTCTTCCACTACACTAGTCAACTTACCCAAGTCGTTACTCAGAGGACCGTACCCAACCAGCTCTAGCCTGCATGTAATAGCGCCGTACCATGTATTAGGGTGGATCTTCAGATAACGCGCAACGATGGCTCTCCAGAAGACATTGGTTACCGGGGTCAAGTTGTCATAATTCCCCGAAAATATCTACAAAAAATATTGAAGGGCAAATTGCATTGATAGTGGCATATGGTATCATAACCGATATTCCCATGCAAAATATGAAGAAAAAAAAGAGTATACACCATGGTTAGTGGCACACCAAAAAAAAACAGGGTTACAGGGCTTGAGCTTCCATGATGCGACTCTAAGAGTTACACCTTCCTCAAAAACAGATTAATTGGACAACAATGTCGGAAGAAGAATTCTTCTACTGCGAAAACCGTGGTTTTAATTTTAGATGGGTGTGGTGACACACTATGGGGTTTCAAATTGGTAATTTTCCACCTAATTTTTTGTGTAAAAATGTACCTCTATGACATGACATAACTACATGACACATTGTTCACATAATTGGTTTTGAGCCAAAGTTGACGGTAAAGACTACACAGGGGCTGATTAGTTTTATTTTGACTGTATACCATGTACTAGACCTATAAATCAGTCCTTCTCCTCGTTTGTTGTTTCACTCACCACTTCAGAGAAAGACTGATGTTCGTAGTACACAGTTGTGTGACGGGCTAGATGAGTTGAGCGTGTGCGGCTCGACTACCATCTATCTATCTAGCGAACGCGTACCATGCCCTGTGTAATCAAGGATCACTTAATACTTATCGATTTTGTTTTCGTACTGTTACTTATATGTGTAGTATCTATATTAGTGTCTGGTCCCACGCGAGTGCATTGAAATGCTCAATGAGTAGCATTGATGCCAAAATGAGAAGTTCAAAGTGAGACATTACCGACCAGCGTTACTGAATGGCCACCGAGTGGCCCATATATATCGTCCGGCTGGTTTCTAGCTGGTTTGCTCCGTCACAGTACGAACAACTTAGACTTCCATCTCGAGATGGAGGAGGATAGTATGACTTCATTATATTAAAGGACCCCTCTAGAACGAGGTGGATTTTTCTGTCTAACCATGTACAAGCTAGTTATGTTTCTTTATTTGTTTTTATAGTAACAAGTAGGTGTTGTGTACTTGCCTTGGCTACGTCAGCGTATTCATCCATATATTCGATCCAGTCTGCGTCATCCCGACTGTACGACACTTTATACGACGTGATGTACTGCACGTTACCATATCTCCCTTGGATAATAACGCCCGTGATGACGTAATTCGCCTCCAGGGAGATCTTCAGCCACTGCGCCTGGTTGTGGTTCAATGCGTACCAACAGGTTCCGGCGTTGAGCCGCGCACGTGATGGGGCGTACTTGAGTACGATGATGAAGCGGTGAATGCGGAGTCTGGAATCGAGCCGCTCTCGATACCCAGAGCAAAACCCGATGGGCCGCATCTAGCTGCTCCCGGTGGTCCGTACCTGTCATCTTCTCTCAAAAGAAAATGATACAAATTATTTATGTGGTACAATAATTTCATCAAATTACACGTTCTTAACGAAGTGCAGTCCTAGAGGTGTATTCTGAAACGATTTAAAGATAAAATTGATTGTATCTACGTCACTAAGATATAAATTAGCAAACCATTATTCGTTTAGTACAGTTTCAGCATACCGATTTGGCTAATAATGTTTTAGCACCATTTCAAGTATATAAATGCTAAATCTTCCACGTGTGAGGGGGAAACTCACCCCCTCCCAAACCCTCCCCCTCTGGCTCTGCCCCAGCCCTCGGTCGCTTCGCTCCCTTGGTTCTCATTCTTGGCTGTAGGCTATGTTGTTGGATCATACATAATGTAGCATATGGTTTATGTTGGAACTGTGTATACTGTGACACTAAATATAATATTTGTGTGTGCATGTTGGGGTGCATATTTATTAGTGTGTCAATTATTATTTTATTTTCTTCGTAAAAAATATATTAAAAATTTTTGATCGATCAAATCATAACACGCTTTCCCAGATACAGTTAATCTTAAGCCCGAATTTCCTATCTAGGTATGCACCAGATTGCACAATTTCTAGTCCCAAAATGCAAAAACTCCCTACCGTGGGAGGGGGGACACCCCCCTCCCACACTCTCCCCCCGCTCAGTCACTTCGCTCCCATGGGCTTGGTCGCTTCGCTCCCTCGCAATGTCTCACTCTCACCTCTGGCTCAAAGTTGCCAACCCTGTGAGTGTGGTTGGGCATGAGCCCCTACAAAAATCGTGAGCCCCCTTGGGTCTTTCCCCCGGTTTTAGTATATAGGAGCACTCATTTTATTAGCGTCAATACAATTCTTATTGAGTTTGAATAAACTTAACGTTAAATCGAAAGAAATCGGGTAAAGTCGGGAAATGAAACGCATCGAAGAAATATGGGCAACTAGTTGAGTTCTGGTAAAGAGAGTACAGTTTGGTCAAACTGAATTTTAGTAACCAAAACCTGCACCATTACATTACAATCCTATATTTATAACTCCACCATGTCCGAAATGAATTTTAAAAAAAATACAAATGACTAAGTAAAAAGCCTGTTGTCATTACAAAAGAGCCGTTAAAACTAAAGAGGGCGCTCTCTTAACACTCTTCGGTTTCATTTATTTTAAATAAAATATTGTGCATGTGTTGTTTTGTTGAAATAGTGATAAGATAGAGAGATAATCAACAACTATATAAAAACCGCTTTTGTAAATTTTTGAAAAGAGGAAGCATTTTCAAAAAGTTTTTAACGGCTGGTTCAGAATTATCGAATAATTGTGGGGCCCCACAATTATTACAAATGATTGTTAATGGATATCTCAACCATTTCTGGACCGATTTTGATCAAATAAAGTTTATTCTGTCATTAAAATTGTATAATCTTTCAAATTTGACACTCAGTTTTTCATTATCTCACACAAAATTATTGTGTGTAGCGCCCTCTATACCAAAACTAAACTATCCCTTTAACCGGAATCATGTTTATCTATTATTTCACCTTTGTCTATAATTATGATCAAAACGTCTCCACGTTGTCCATTTGTGTATACGCAATGGTTCCATTATAGATTGTTACGCACAACATCCTAGTAGAACGAACATTGATTTCTTACCAGAACAACACACAACCTTCACGACATCCTCTCCTCCAACCATGTCTGTTTGGTTACCATGCCAACAGTCGGTGATGTTGGTAGCGTTAGTTGGGCACAGTATCCCCGCCGAGGCACTGTATCCGTATTCCGGTGACTCTGCGATCGGCGCGCCGCTGTATGTCGCGTAGGAACCCTTGTAGCCAGCGTGCTCGCACACGAGATGGGCAGTTCTCTGCGCCCACCCAGCAGCCTGGGCTAGCATAAAGGATGAAGGATTTTCCAGAACGGAGAACGGGACTAATCCTCTCTTGCCCGCTTCCTTGAGGACATTCAATGTGTGGATGAACGCAACTATAACGATATAAAATAGACAGATTGCTTACTAATTTTTTTATAATTACGTATGTCAACACGACCTTAAAGTGGACTTCCACACGATTTCAAGCTTCTAATGATTGAAAGACCGATATTCTAGGTCAATAAACACAATTTTGTATGAAAAAAAGTATGATTGTGGGTTCTTATAATTGGCTTTGAAATTCTAATGACACAAATTCGCGAGCGAGCTTGTTCTATCCCACAATGCATCAATTTGTGACGTGCGACCCTCACTATGCGCCTATCTATGTTTTTACACTGCAGCGAATGTGTTCTTTTGATCGGACCAATACAATGCTCGATGCGCCACTCAACCGTGCCTTTGAGCATTACTGCATTGTTGAACCGTTTGAAAATACTTGCATGCCCGAAATTGTAACACGTTTGGCTTTCATTGGAATTTGAATAGACACAAAGTTCTGTAAACGTGGTTATTGAATTTGCTGCCTCTGCATGACCGGCTATTATGAATGACACATGCAGTGATCACAATGCAGTGGCACCGGATTCAAGCCTACTCAAAAAATTGAGCAAAGTGAGGGTGCTACGTAAGGGTCTCATGATTGTGTGCAGTAAATTTAATTATTTCCTCAGAGTTAATGACATTAGAAAAATCTCTTAGAAATCAACCAAAGAGAGTCAAATCCTGAAAATATTCAAGCACATCCCTATATTTATTTCCAATATACTATATTGGTTTTTAACTCGTCCGGAATTCTCCTTTAAAGAATCATGTTGTCATGTGCCACCGGAGATATACCAAATGTCTTGTTTCACTATCCCACCAATCCCTCTAGTACTGCCTATACAGGCATCGATACAAAGGGTCGCTTAAAATTCAAGTCATATGATAGCGTAGTCGGTCACCAGTAATATTGCGTCCTGGATCATCCAGGACACTACTGGTGACCAGTTATACTATGACTGGAATGTCAAGTGGCCCATTGTCCTGATGCACAAGTATAACTAGAGGGAGTAATTTGATAATTAAAAACAAATAAGACTATACCCGGTGGCACCCGGTGAAACGGTTTAACCTGTTGCTGGTAATGTTTAGCCCGAACTACACTCTAGGAAAGGAGGGTGCCCAACCAGTATATCTAGGTTCAGCTCATTATTTTTAAAGGTTGAATTTCGCACCTTTTGGGGGAAAAAAAGAAGAAAAAGGCTGATACTACAACGGTTAGGATAGGAATAGGATTAAAGGGATCTAGTAACTTTGTTGTCATGTGCAAAAAGTGATGAGTGGTTGATACAATGTATTCTTTGTTATCTGATATGTCCGCTGGGTGTTGTGTGAAAATTTCAAATAAAATGGACGTTATATGGCCGAGTAAGGAGCAAAAATGCAAAGTGATATCACTAACTCATTGCACTCACTTTGTACACGGTTCTGACGATCCAGTGGATTATTTAACATCTGAACAATCGTAATACGAATACAACAAGGTATGAGGGAACTGCTAGAATTCCAATTGGATTTTGAGGATTTGGACAATGTTACTAAGTCCCTATAAAGGGACGTTAAAAAGTTATTTACGATTGAAGTGTTCAGATGTCAAATTATCCAATGGATCGTCAGAACCGTGTACAAAGTGAGTGTGACGGGTTAGTGAATGTCACTTTGCATTTTTGCACATTACTCGGCCATATAAAGTCCGTTTAACTTGAAATTTTCACACAACACCCAGTCAGTGGACATATCAGATAACAACAATATACATTACATCTACCACTCATCGCTTTTTGCATATGTCAACAAAGTTACTAGATCCCATTAAGATTAACTATTTTAGGAGTCGATATTATAATAACTCACTTGGATCATCCACGATTAACAGTATGTTTAAACACACTTATGCTTTTTCCTAACAAGCTGGATAATAGTTAGTAAATCATTCAAAATGGTGATAATGAGCACATCAAAAAGGGTGTCGCTATTGTGGCAAGCTCAGGCAGGTTCTGAATCGAACCCATTTGTCTTCGTCAGTGTGTATAAAGGTTGAGTCACTGATGAGAATTCGGGCCAGTATCTTTAAGTGATGATCCGACAAAAAACTAACAATGATCTCTTGACACCGGTGATGTCACTTCACCTTGGCCATGTGTACGCATGATTGTTCACAATTTCGCGAAAAGGGGGGTCATTTCGCATGACTTTTGCGTTCGCAAACCTAGATGAGGGGAAAATGGTATTACACCAGGACAATTTTCGCGAAATTTGAAAAATAGGGATCTTTTCAAGAAGGGCCACAAGATAAATTGCATTTGTCTCCTTGACGCATTCAAGATGTATTTTTTTTCTTCTTCAAAATGTGTACTCGAAAACTAACTGAAAACTTAAGTTATTTTAAAATGCCAATTGGTACCCGTTTTTGTGTTTAAAGTTAAGGTTAAAGTTCTTCCCGTACCAATGATGGCACATAAGGCGGCGCCTATTCTCCGATTCGTTAGCCCTATACAGGGTGTCTCAGAAAGAATGCAACACCTAGGATCGTTAATTTTATCAACATCATCGACCAAATGTCATTGTTTCTTGTTTGATTGGGTAGAACATTCTTTTTCCAACAAAATGATACCATAAGCATTGATTTTGGGTAAGGCGTTTGGATCCTAGGGCCATTTTTCTGAGGCAATGTCGTTTCCTAAATTTGCTACTTTTTCGTCTCCAGCGATCCTCCGAACACTGGGACATTCTCGCCCCATGTCCTCCCATAGAAAAAGAAACGCATGACTGCTCTCCCTTTGATAAAGAAGACAATGTTGCATAATCAAGTACCCCATACGGTATGGCTCACATTGTCTTCCTTATCAAAGGGAGAGCAGTCATGCGGTTCTTCTGTCTATGGGAGGCCGTGGGCGAGAATGTCTCAGTGTTCAGAGGATCGCCGGAGACGAAAAAGTAGCAAATTTAGGAAACGACATTGCCTCAGAAAAATGACCCTAGGATCCAAACGCCTTACCCAAAATCAATGCTTATGGTATCATCTTGTTGGAAAAAGAATGTTCTACCCAACCAAATAAAAAACAATGACATTTGGTCGATGATGTTGATGAAATGAAGGATCGTAGGTGTTGCATTCTTTCTGAGACACCCTGTATATAGACCACACGTCTACTATGTAATAATAATAATAATAATAATAATAATAATAATAATAATAATAATAATAATAATAATAATAGTGGCTACTTATATAGCGCACGTTCCGTCTTTCGACGCTCGCGGCGCATCACTGTAGTGAAAGTTACAGAAGGGGGCTAGTCCTCTGGTAACTCCGCGTGTTTATATAACATGTCAAGTGCGTAGCTCAGCTGAAAGCTAGCTAGCGATCGCTTCACGGAATTGAAACAATGAGTGAGTAAAAATAGACCAGTCGGCGGACGAGGTAAACAAAACAAACGGCCATTTTAGGCTTTTAAACTTGACATTCATTATTGAGGCGGCACTTTTCAAAAGCCCTAGAGTAGACTATGGTTATATTTATTGTTCGCTAAGCTTATGCTGCCAGCTCGCTTTCACGGCAAAGTATACCAGCTTCGCATCGGAAAATATCAAACTAGCACGCCCGCAGTTACGGCCAAACCGAACATTGATGGCCGCTACAGACGGTAAAAAAATGAGTTTGGGAAGCCAAAACAGTGGCCGCTGGTCGCGTTAGGCAGGTGGCCGCTATAGACAGTGTTTATAACACTGTATTTTTCTCGGGGGGAATTCTATGTGGCCGCTAACGGCAGGTGGCCGCTAGTACAGGTTTGACATATAATATGCAGTTGCCTTTTGTAAAACAGACCCCAGTAAAGCAATGTAATGTACATACAAACAATATATTAGGTAAATATACAATATAATCTAAGCCCCTTGTCTTGCAGGGGTATGTTTAAAAATATCCATATATTCAAGCATAATACTCACACATACTCAATCAAACACACACACACACACACACACACACACACACACACACACACACACACACACGCACACACGCACACACGCACACACGCACACACACACCCACACACACACACACACACACACACACACATGCACACACACACACACACACACACACACACACACATACACACACACACTGACACACTTTAATATACGTTTACAAATGAAAGCTTATCACCTCATGAAAAAGGGGAATAGATTGCCAGATATTATTACAAGATGACAAACCTTCACAAATTTTGGGGGATGTGTTCTGGTATCCAGCCAAGCATGTACAGCTGTAATCGCCATCAGGAGTATTGGAACAGGTGGACGTATAAACGTTGCAGTCATCTGTCCCTGCATTACACTCGTTAAAATCTGATGTGAAATAATTATATAGAAACAAAAGACAAACTTGTATAGATGCAAATTGAAAGTACAAAACTCATTTTAAAATAACATTTTTATTTCAAAGTTTATGGTCAAATATACATTAAAGGGATAGTTGAGTTCTGGTAAGGAGAGTACAGTTTTAGTGAAACTGAATTTTAGTAACCAAAACCTGCATCATTACATTACAAACTAATAGTTATAACTAGAAAGGAACACAAAATTACAAATGACGTAGTAAAGATCATGTTATCATTCAAAAAGAGCCGTTAAAACGTAAGAGGGCGCTCTCTAAACACTCATCGGTTTCAACCATTTTGAATAAAATATTGTGCATGTGATGCTTTGTTGAAATAGTGATTAGATAGAGAAATAACCAACAACTATTTAAATACCTATTTTGTAACTTTTTTGAAAAGAGGAAGCATTTTTTTTAAATTTTTAACGGCTGGTTCAAAATTCTCTAATAAACCCGGGCCCCGGGTTTATTACAAATTGTTATATTTATGGATATTTCAGCCGTTTCTGAACCGATTTTGATCAAACAAAGATGATTTTATTGTTTAAATATTATGCTCTTTCAAATTTTACACTCAGTTTTTCATTACCTCACAAACCAATTAAGTAGTCTAGCGCCCTCTCTACCAAAACTCAACTTTCCCTTTAAGATGTGTTTTTGCTTTTAAATTTTGTTCATAGATTATTATAACTCTTTATTACGTATGAATAATTTATTTACTAGACCTTATACACTGTTATATTTTTTTATACCGTATAAAATGTCCGGTGTGTGATTTATTCTTATAATTATGAGATTTGTAATTGTTCCATGAAAAATAAGCTTGAAACTTGAACGGAGCATGAGAAAACCAACCTGTGCACCCTAGACGGGGGGTCACGGAATCGTAACCCAGTAGACAAGTACAGATGGCGGAGCCCTCCGTGTTGGTGCAGTTTGTATTGGCGCCACAGAATGAACTGTTATTGCATTCATCAACGTCTAAATAAATAGATTGAACAAAGATTAGTACGCGACTTGAGAATAATTCATCATAAAATAATTACAATTATAAAGTACCAAAATATTGGGTAATAATGAATAAGACCATTTAACGAACGAGTTGAGAACGGAATGCGTGTTTACATACTGGGGTGTACAAAGAAGGCAATTTTATTAACAAGAACTTGAATTTAAGAAATTTAACAGATGAGACCTTAAACAAATTATCAAGATCATACTGAGCTCAAATGAAGGGCACTTTTGAACATTTTCATCAGTTGTATCACATGAACGTCAAACGGAAACATTGTACTAGTATGTATTAAACAAAAATACTACTACTAATAATAGTAATACCACTACTTCTACTGCCACTAACACTTCTAATGAATAACACTGACATAAACATAATTATAACAATAATGAAAATAAATATAATACATCTCCATTTTCTACTTTTGATCACAATATAAATATCTACCTCTGAAAATAGATATCTTATGAATTACCAATACAGATGAACTTTCATACTTATAATACATCTAATAACGTCCATTCCTTATTACCTGCACACGTCATCCCGTTGCCCTGGTAACCATCATCACACTGACAGGTGTATCCTCCAGGTGTGTTGGTGCAGGACGCCTGGCTGGCACACGTGGCGAGATTCTCAGCGCACTCGTCGATATCTGTGCAAGTCCTCCCATCACCTCGGTAGTTGGCGTTGCAGGCGCAGCTGAACGATCCATTGTTGTCCGTACAGGTCGCGTCAATAGAACATGGACTGCCTGTGCCTGTTGTGCATTCATCGATATCTGTACAAACATAGACATGTAGATAAAATGAAGTGCTCTCATATAGTTAAACATAATCTGTCACCCGGGAGATTGCATTGCAGGCCTATCTTTATGATCCAGGATTGTCCTTAGAGGTCCTGTTAGGAAAACATGGAGTGCCTTTTGTGTATTCATCCATCTGTAGATATGTCAATATATTATATTAACCAATTTTACACCTAAGGATGACATACGCGTTTATATCAGCACACATGAATCCGTCAGGACCGTCACACTGTTAGTTGAAATTTCAGACGAAGCTATACATGTCCAGTATTCATGTCTGTTCAAGTCACGTAGGGAGAACATGGACTGTCTGCTGTGAGTTCTTTGATATCTGTAACAAAAAAAGTAAAAACAAAATTTAAACATCAATCAATTAACATAAGAGTACCTAATCATCATGATCACGGCGCATACGCAGATGTCGGCGAGTATGGACTATAATTATGATCTATATGAGTCCCATGGATGGTATATTATTATCTTTAAAGACTACTTTCTGTAAGGTAGTCCTAAAGCTGCTCTTGCTTGAGGGCAATAGTTCAGCATGTTAATATGAAATCTAAGAATTTGCTCTTAGTGTACAGTCATGTTAGCGCAGCACACAGGTGCAATTAATATACTATAATCCCACAGTGTGGTGAATATCACATCAGCTGCAGAACATGGATCGCTCACTCACTTGAAGTGGATTCGTGTTGGCAGAAGACGGGGCTAGCCGGATACTCGATCATAATGTAAAACAAAAATCGCATTAATACAATATGAGCTATCTCAATCACAACAGTGATTAGTATGACCCGTTAATCTGTAGATGTCAGCACACACAAATCAAACACCCCGAACTGACACTGTCGGTATGGTCGCGTCGGGAAAACACGGGCTGTAGGGGATTTTCGATCATGTCTGCAGGTGTAAATAAATGCGATCAGATACAAAAGTCATCTTCATTCATTCGGCATCATGATACCGTATTAATTGTGAATACTGTGACCTTCTACGTAGTATAAATTGGTAACAGCCTAGAAAATTGTAACTTGTACATTATTTGTTTAAATCTTCGCTTAACAAAATTATATTGAGGGTCTTAAAGGGGTCCTTTTTAAGTGTTCAATTGAGCATAATACTTTTGAAATGTTCATCATTAAAATCAACATTTTGAAAGTATAAATTATGCTACATTTCATAACTTCTGACTCGAGTTACACAATAAATTAATTACTGATTAATTATGATGTGTGCAGTAGTCATTATTCTTCCCGCTGCATGGTAGCCTTATGTATGAACCTTGTTATGAAAATGATATTTCAGTCTCCAAACTTACTTGAACAGGTGTTGCCGTCTCCCTCATATCCAGCACGGCAGGTACATGTGTAATTGCCAACACTGTTTACACAGTCTGCTTCTGAGGCACAAAAGCCGTTCTGGCATTCATTTACATCTGGCAAAATAATGGAAATTATAATACAAATGTTAACAAAACACACATGATAAACCGCTTGCCCGATGATAACGTAAGAAGGAAAGATAATTTTACCATGAACTTTGTGTACGTTTGAAATGGCATTCGATCACCGGAATTATGTAGAATGGCTAATATAAATCAATTGGCATGTTACTGTTATAATGGTCATTCGAAATGTAAATATTTAGTTATATCCATCATCAAGTGTGTAGGCAATATGACGACAATAAATATCAGATGACAACATAATGCATTTACACAGTGCATGTTCAATGTTCCATACTCACAAACACTATCATCTCTGTTTGCTGGGTAAAGTTTGACCCAAACATTTTGTGCACCATCTTATTGCTACCATGGTGCAAAGTTAAATAACATTCTTCTGACCCAATATGGTTTGAAGAAGAGCAATGCATATTACATACCGTGCTGAAAAACATTCATGCAGAGATTGATTTGAACTCAGGACATCCCAAGGATCTATTGTTATCCTAACCCTTTACCAACTCAAACATAGGATAAAGATGGCATCGTCGGGCAAACACGGCGAACATGGCGAAGGGTACCTCAAATTTAGGCATGTCAAAACATATCATTGTACTTTTGCAAAGGACATTTCATCTTGCCATTTTGGAGCAAGTCATCATCATTGTCTGATTGTGAGGATTAAACCTAATTGTGAAGAACTGTCACGGTGGGCTTGTCGGATGGAATCGGTAATCGGAAAAAATGATATTCTGGCAGAAACTTCCCCTCCCTACCACGCACGCACGCACGCACGCACGCACGCACGCACGCACGCACGCACGCACGCACGCACGCACGCACACACACACACAAACACACACACACCCACACACACACACACACACACACACACACACACACACACACACACACACACACACACACACACACACACACACACACTGACACACTTTAATATACGTTTACAAATGAAAGCTTATCACCTCATGAAAAAGGGGAATAGATTGCCAGATATTATTACAAGATGACAAACCTTCACAAATTTTGGGGGATGTGTTCTGGTATCCAGCCAAGCATGTACAGCTGTAATCGCCATCAGGAGTATTGGAACAGATGGACGTATCAACGTTGCAGTCATCTGTCCCTGCATTACACTCGTTAAAATCTGATGTGAAATAATTATATAGAAACAAAAGACAAACTTGTATAGATGCAAATTGAAAGTACAAAACTCATTTAAAGATAACATTTGTATTTCAAAGTTTATGGTCAAATATACATTAGGATGTGTTTTTGCTTTTAAATTTTATTCATAGAACATTATAACTCTTTATTTATTACGTATGAATAATTTATTTACTAGACCTTATACACTGTTATATTTGTTATACCGTATAAAATGTCCGGTGTGTGATTTATTCTTATAATTATGTGTTTTGTAATTGTTCCATGACAAATAAGCTTGAAACTTGAACGGAGCATGAGAAAACCAACCTGTGCACCCTAGACGGGGGGTCACGGAATCGTAACCCAGTAGACAAGTACAGATTTTTTTTTTAAGTGATTTTTATTCCTCCATATATAACATTTACATTTGAATATACATACTAAACAAAATATACATATACAAATATCTGATTATAATGAACGAAAATATAAATGGTTATCTTGCATACGTAAACAAATACAAATCAACTGTATATTCAATTTCCTGACTTCATAAAATAAACATAATGGAGGTTATATAACTAAAGATAAAAAGGAACTAAAACATGCTCCTTTACCACCCCCCCCCCCCCCCCATTTAGCCCAAGAAAAACCCCATCCCCACCCAACCACCGATCACACCACAGTCACACACATACCTCAGACACCCATTCCAGTATATCTGCTCGATTTCAACCTAAAGAGTAATTAATTAACAATATAGAAAGCTGTCACATTCAATTAAAAGAGTAGAGACCCAGAACCTTAATAATAATTAACAAATTCCCTATAATTCTAACAAAATAAAATTAATCATATTACATGTATTTTATGGTGCTCCCACTTTTGTAAGTGAACTCCTAATTTACCCTTTTTAATAGCCACTTTTTTTTCTTCTTCTTCATAATCCAAAATAATTTTCTGTACTTTCCGTACAGAAGGAAGTACACCTTTTATTCTAAAAGAATAAATTGTATGTTTTAACAAAAAAATAATAGAGTTACAATACTTAACTCTATGCGATCTACCTGCCAGTCCGACAAAAATTATTTTCCAATCAACATTCCTAATTTCAATCAAATCAAAATATTCTATTATATCTAACCAAAACCTTTGTACGTATAAGCATTTAAAAAATAAATGTGAATATGTCTCAATCTCATTTTACAAAAAGAGCATAAATTATCAATAACAAATCCAAACCTAAATAAATGTTCTTTTGTATATAATGCCCTATGCAATAATTTATATTGAAATTCTCTCAACTTACCCCCCAAAACTGCGCTCTTTAATATTAAAAATATATTCTTCAATTCTTCATTACTATAATCAAAATTAGTATGTCCATCCCCAATACACAAAATGTATTCCTTTTGAAAATGTTTAACTAAATATTCATACATATGCCTAGATTTTAAATCAATTAACATTCCTATATATCCCGAAACTTTTAATCTAATTTCAAATGTTCGAATATCTACTTGAATAAAGTCACCCATAGCTTTACCATCTTTCCATTGAAGAGGCAATGCACCAAAAATATCATGAATCTTTAATAATCCTTCTCCTTTTATTCCCAAGCCTAAAAAGTGAGCAACAGATCTCAAACTACCATTCAGCATTATATCAGACACCTTGCTTATACCTCGTTGTAATAAATCTTTATCAAAAATCATTCTATTTCTTAAGCACAAATGTCTATCATTAAAAACAATGGGATTACTTTTTTCATTTTCAAAGTGTCTACAATTTTCTCTATCTTGCCAGACTTTCAAAATGTCTACATAAAAGGGCGGAACTTCTTTTAAATCCATCTTATGAATATCATAGTCACATAAAAACACAAACCCTCCTCCTACTGATCTACAGCAATAATCAAAATAAACTTTCCATCCTGAATGCTTATCCCCATACAAAAGACTTTTAAGCCACATTATTCGTTGAGTTTTTACAACAATTTCAAAATTATTCATTCTAAGTCCTCCAAATTCATAATTCTGATACAAGAATTTTCTCTTAATTCGATCCTTACCATTCCACAAAAAATCAAATGAGAGTTTATCAACTTCCTCATAAACCCACCGAGGTAGAGAAATTAAAGAAGAAACAAAATTTAATTTTGAAAGTGCATACGTTTTTAATAACAAACACACACACACACACACACACACACACACACACACACACACATACACACACACACACACACACACATATACACTCACCCACACACACACACACACACACACACACACACACTGACACACTTTAATATACGTTTACAAATGAAAGCTTATCACCTCATGAAAAAGGGGAATAGATTGCCAGATATTATTACAAGATGACCAACCTTCACAAATTTTGGGGGATGTGTTCTGGTATCCAGCCAAGCATGTACAGCTGTAATCGCCATCAGGAGTATTGGAACAGGTGGACGTATCAACGTTGCAGTCATCTGTCCCTGCATTACACTCGTTAAAATCTGATGTGAAATAATTATATAGAAACAAAAGACAAACTTGTATAGATGCAAATTGAAAGTACAAAACTCATTTAAAGATAACATTTGTATTTCAAAGTTTATGGTCAAATATACATTAGGATGTGTTTTTGCTTTTAAATTTTATTCATAGAACATTATAACTCTTTATTTATTACGTATGAATAATTTATTTACTAGACCTTATACACTGTTATATTTTTTTATACCGTATAAAATGTCCGGTGTGTGATTTATTCTTATAATTATGTGTTTTGTAATTGTTCCATGAAAAATAAGCTTGAAACTTGAACGGAGCATGAGAAAACCAACCTGTGCATCCTAGACGGGGGGTCACGGAATCGTAACCCAGTAGACAAGTACAGATGGCGGAGCCCTCCGTGTTGGTGCAGTTTGCATTGGCGCCACAGAATGCAGTGTTAGCACATTTATCAACGTCTACATAAATAGATTGAACAAAGATTAGTACGCGACTTGAGAATAATTCATCATAAAATAATTAAAATTATAAAGTACCAAAATATTGGGTAATAATGAATAAGACACACACACACAAACACACCCAGACACACACACACACACACACACACACACACACACACACACACACACAACACATTCACAAGTACAAAACCTGACGTTCTGATTGTAAGAAAATAAAAAAATATAAATACAGCAAAATGTAAAATATCATACAAAATACATGATTGCACAGAATATTTACTTAGAAACAAGCGTTTATACGAAAGCTTAAAAGCATTCAATGTTCTAATTGTCTTCACAAATAAAGGCATATTATTCCACAGTTTTGTTCCTTGGAATTTTTATTTTTTTTTTTGGGGGGGGAGTTTTGTTAAAGGATGTTCGTATATGCTGGGGTAAATGAAAATGTGTAGAATTTCTTGTATTATAATTATGAAAAGCATTAGTTAACTCATAATAGCTTAAAGGGATAGTTGAGTTCTGGTAAAGAGAGTACAGTTTTGGTCAAACTGAATTTTAGTAACCAAAACCTGCACCATTACATTACAAACTTATAGTAATAACTCCATCATGCTCGAAAGGAATAAAACAAATTACAAATGAGCAAGTAAAAAGCATGTTATCATTCAAAAGGAGCCGTTAAAACTCAAGAGGGCGCTCTCTAAACAGTCATCGGTTACAACCATTTAGAATAAAAAATATTGTGCATGTGATGTTTTGTTGAAATAGTGATTAGTGATATTCAACAACTATTTAAAAATCTCTTTTGTTAATTTTTGAAAAGAGAAAGCATTTAAAAAAAAATAAACGGCTGGTTCAAAATTATTGAATAATTGTGGGGCCCCACAATTATTACAAATGGTTATGTTTATGGATATTTCAGCCATTTCGTAACCGATTTTGATCAAATAAAGTTTATTCTGTCAATAAAATTGTATGCTCTTTCGAATTTGACACTCAGTTTTTCATCATCTCACAAAAAATATTTTGTGAAGCGCCCTCTATACCAAAACTCAACTATCCCTTGAATAAAGTTTCAGGGAGCATTTTATTATGTCATAAAAAAATGTGTATTGCACTTTGCAGTAAATAAATATCATATATACTAAATATCATATATCAGATAGACTAAAACATATTGGAATAGAATGAGCCCTGTATGACGAATGTGATATAATTTTACTGCCCTCTTTTGTAATTTAAACAATCTCTGCATATCTTGTTCACTAGAGTGTGCCCAGGCAAGATGGGACTATCTATCTTTCTAGCCTATGTCTCTCCATTGCAGAAGGAAGACCTCTTCATCACCATTCCATCTTCTTCTATCTTGTGCTAGTCGCATCCATGTAACACCCCCAAATTCTTTGATGTCATCCATCCAACGTCTACTCTGTCTGCCTCTTCGTCTGGTTTGTGTTCTTGGTGTCCAATTTGTTATATTATGTGTCCATCTATTATCTTTACGTCTTGCAAGGTGGTCTGCCCATCTCCATTTCTTTGTTTTTATTTCCTGTATGATATCCCTGGCATTTGTTTTCTTTCTGACCTTGTCTCTTCTTGTAACTGCTACCATAATCCTCTCCATTGCTCTTTCTGTGACTCTAAGCTTCTTTTCCAATTTAGAGCAAGCTGAGTACACAAGATATGACGTCGTACAAATCTATTTTTTGAATTTTCACATTTGAACTTCATTTACCGTAAGAGCATATAAAATTATGTCCAAATACCAAAAAATCAATTAAATATGTTAAGAATTGGCTGAGATATGCCTATCCGCATTATTTTGTTTTTGTCAATGGGGAAATCAGTGCTTCCAACGCACCCTGTCGGCAAAACCGGGGGGGGGGGGGGGGGGGGGCTTTGGACGAATGGTCGCGTTTTAGTCAACGCGACGCGATGCGACGCCCCCAACGCACCCTTTCGGCAAAACCGGGGGGGGGGGGGCTTTGGACGAATGGTCGCGTTCCAGTCAACGCGACGCGACGCGACGCTACCCACCCTTTCGGCATAAGCCAAAAAACAGACCAATATGTTGATTTTCTCATAACTTTGCCCTGTTGTATTGGAAAATGTGTATTTTTGGAGTTTGTTTATGACAATAAGCTTGAATTGTGTCATAAAAGACTTGCCCCGCACATCTTGTTTCAAGCAAGACGCTTACTCATTGCAGTCGAATGGTGCGGTCATCCATTGTTTTTGCTATTTTTAAAAACAGACCTTGCTATTGTTAACTGATCATGGCAGTTCATGCATGAACGATTACACCTTTAATTTATATTCTGCCTGTAGAAGACTAAATTTCCTTTAATTTGATATATGATAAGGTACACTCTGTCGTACATAAATATTAAATATTTCAACTTAAACAAGTGTCCTGTTTCTTTTTGCGCGGAGTATATATAACATATTATATGACATCATAATTATTCAGAAGTTGGATAATTATCATATCAATTACCTTTTTTTATATCAGAGATTGTGTAAATATAATCTTAGCATGTATAATCTGAGCATGAACACAGTTTTGTTTCATAAGAATCACCATATATAAAGAAAAATACCACAAATACAAACAAGTACAATTTTTGCATAATTAATTAGCTCTATTTAGCATATTATAATTTTTTTTAAATTGTTTTAACTATGCAATATTGTAGACCACGTGGACATCTATCTCCATGCCAAATTTGGAGACGATCGAAGCTTCGGTTGCCGAGAACCTCCCCAGTTTTGTATAGGTTAAAAATAGTCCAGTCTGTTTAGGGTTAAGTAACTTTGAAACCATTCTAACAAAGTACCACGTATTCCATAGTTAGAAAGTTTATACAATAATATCGAGTGATCTAGCGTGTCAAACGCTTTACTGAGATCTAAAAATAGACATATTATTATCTCTTTCTTATCAAAGACATCAATAACTTTATGAATAAATTCTAGTAAAGCATGAGATGTGGAATGCCCACTTCTAAAACCGGACTGGTTATTTGTAATAATATTGCACCGAGTTAAACAATTAAAGGGATAGTTGAGTGTTGGTATAGGGGGGCACTTCACAAAATATTTTGTTGTGAGATAATACAAAAAACTGACTGTCAAATTTGAAAGAACATACAATTTTAATGACAGATTTTTTTTTTTTTAACAAAATCGGTTCAGAAACGGCTGAAATATCCATAAACAAATTTTTATTCAAAAATTCTTCACCAGGGGATATTTTGACTTTTTAGAAAAATATTTAAAAATGCTTAAAGACTACTTTGAAAAAAAATCTGAATAGGTTTTTAAAAGTTGTTGATGATATCTGTATTGAATCATTATTTTAACAAAACATTAAATGCACAATTTTGTATGAAAAATGGCTATATAAAACCAATTTTTTTTTAGAGAGCACCTGTTAAGTTGTAACGGCTCTTTTTGAATGATAACAGAGGTTTTACTTAGTCGTTTGTAATTGTGCATACTTTTCGAGCATGGTGAAGTTGTAACTATTATTTTGTACCGTAATGGTGAAGGTTTTGGTTACTAAAGTTAAGTTTGACCAAAACTCGACTATCCCTTTAAATAACTCTAGCATTTTAAAATTTTGTTTGCACAACCCCTGTGGATAATGATAAATTAAAGATATCACATAGTGGGTAACAAATTACATGAACAATCTTTTTTACTATACAGGGTGGCCCCCAAAAAACGGAACGGGACACTTCCCAAAATAAAGTAACAAATTATGTCCATTGGATAGGGTGTCTTTTCCAATGAAAAACGATACCAAGAACAGTAGTTTTGGACGTGTAGTTTTTGTTTTAGGGCGCTTTGAGTGAGACCATGTCAGGTTCCCATTTTTGTCAATTTTTACCAAGTCAGTGTCTGATAAATGAGACTTACTGCCCGTAATAGTATCGAGCAACTATGCCCATTCTCTCGGCACATAGCTGAATGCACACTAACAATGGCGCGCGGATTGCTCGCGTGCTCGAAGGTATGACGGGCAGTAAGTGCGATTTATCAGGCACTGACATGGTAAAAATTGGCAAAAATAGGAACCTGACATGGTGTTACTCACAGCGCCCTAAAAAAAAACTACACGGCCAAAATAACTGTTCTTGGTATCGTTTTTCATTGAAAAGGACTCTCTATCCGATTGACATAATCATTGTGTTACTATAGTTTGGGAAGTGGCCCGTTCCGGTTTTTGGGGGCCACGCTGTATTAACACATAAACCATCATATCCACTGCTTTTTCCATTTTCAAAATTACATATTATTTCAATGATTTCTGTTGGTGTAATGGGACAAAAAGGCAGTAGTATAATTTTTTGTTAGATACTCGAAGTTACATGTATTGTCAAAATGAGATAAAAGCCTTGAGCCAACATCAATAAAAGTCGACTTGGTAAGATAATTATTTATGTCGCCATGACGACAATAACTTTTTCGTGAAGTCGAATTGGCAAGATAATAAATGTCGCCATGACGAAATGTATTTTTTTAGAAGTCGACTTGACATGATAATTTATTTCGCCATGACGACATATACGTTTTGGGAAGTCGACTTGGTGAGATAAATTATGTCGCCATTAAGACATGAACTTTTTTTTAAAGTCGACTTGGCAAGATGATACATGTCGCCATGACATCTTTTTCTAGAAGTTGACTTGGCAAGATAATTTATGTCACCAGGACGACATGAACTTTTCGTGAAGTCAACTTCACAAGATAATGTATGTTGCCATGTCGACTAATAAAAGTTGATAAGTCGACAGGGTAAGTTAAATATCTTTACATGTCGACATGATATGGATATTAAGTCGACTTGACAAGAGGAAATATCTCGTCATGTCGTCAAGTATAAACTGACACTTTAAAGCTTCCGTACGTTTTAGAGTGAACTACCTTTCATATCAATACATACCCGTTTCACAGTATGATCCTGTATAATACGGTGTACAGGTACACGTGTATCCAGAGAGCGTTTCCGCACATGTAGCGTTGTTCTTGCAAGGATTACTCAGACAATCTGCATTCGTTTAAAAATGACGAGAACACACAATAATTGTATGCAAACTGTACAATTTGGCAGGCCCGTAGCCAGGGGGTGGGTTGCGTATACACAACCCCCAAATAAAAAGGCCCACTTTTTATATTGGGCAACGATCAGCCTTGTTACCCCCCCCCCCCCCCCCCCCCCCTCCCCCCCCGGGCTTAACCAGTTGTCTCGGTCTCGGCCTCGACATTTTCTAGCGACGGACACATCCCCCCTCCCCGCTTACACGACTCAACCAGTGTTCTCGGTCTCGCGGCCATGATCGGTCCCGGTCCCATTTTTGTAAATTACGCACCCCCCCCCCTTTTTTTTATCGGAAAGTACAGGGTATGGTGTGTTTCCTAGTGTGAACCCTAGTGTTACATGGCCACTAGTAGGGCAATATGTTTTCTGTAATATTTATATAGCGTCTTTTTCAAGGGACTTAGTAATATTGTCCAAATCCTCAAAATCCCACTGGAATTCTAGCGGTTCCCTCATACCTTGCTCTATTCGTATCATTAATAAAAGCATGGGACAGGTTTTGGTTTTTCAAATTTCCATTTCGTTCAAAAGATATTTATGATTGAAGTGTTCGGATATGAAATTATTTACGGGACCTTTTCAGCCGTGTACAAAGTAAGTGCAATGAGTAAGTGAATATCACTTTGCATTTTCGATCATTTCTCGGCCAAATAACATCCAATTATACATGTACTTGAAATTTTCACACATTACTTTCTGGATATATCAGATCACACCAAAACACATTTATTAACCACGCATCACTTTTTGCACTTGTCAACAAAGTTACTAGATCCCTTTAACGTCTTATTTCGTGTTAAAAGTTTTTCTGAAGATGGACTTTTATACGATTTCGTCTAACTTCTGTATAACCCGAGCATGGTGGCTTAGTGGTTAGAGTGTCCGCCTCATGCACGGGAGGTCCCGGGTTCGAACCAAGACCGGGTCATACCAAAGACTTTAAAAATGGTCCCTTCTGCCTTCAAGCCAAGCGCTCGGCATTTATAGAATGGGGAAGGGAAAGTTAATCACACGAGTTACCAGAGGACTGGCCCCTTTATCAGTCAGGACCACTGTCGCAAAACCGCTATCGGCCAAAATAGAGGTAAAGCACTATTCCGCGATTATCACGTGATACGCAGTATTGCGTCATCTTCGGTTCCACGTGTTGTGGCAATAGGGATATTTGTGCAACGACTACATTCAATTGAATAACATTTATTTTCGCCCAATGTTCAGGACAGATCATCTAAATAGTAAATGTGTAGCATCCCTGATAATTGAACTAATGATGTGTAGTTTTTTCTAAATGATCTAGCCTGAACATTTTAAGAAAATCTTGCTCGATTACGCGGGTTCGTTTTTCAAATAAACGGATGATTCTCGCATAGACTTACGCGACAGCTATTAGATGCCGTACGAACTGGTACGGTGCGAAATAACGATACAAAAGGACAGAGCGTATGAGAGAGGCGTATAGCTCGGCAAGATAATAGAACGGCAAGATATGCTTAGCACGCGGAGGGCAAGAGTGGCAGACACAAAGCTGCATATATGTGAAAAACGGCTGTACAAAATTCTATTTTGTTTCGATCACCGATAGTATCGCATGGCACTATCGCCACGATATATGCGCCATCTAGCGACATTGATTAGAGAATAGTGAGAAACCGCTATTTTCACGATAGTGGAAAAGCGAGAGTGGTCCTGACTGTTTATGTAGCTTTCGCTATGTACATTTAGTTGACGTGTTGCCTAGGGCAATTATGAATAGGCGCCGCCTTATGTGCCAAAATTGGCACGAGAAGGACTTTAACTTTAACTTTCACGATTTAGAAGGCACTGTATACTTCTGTACGTTATGAACCTTTTAATCATAAGCGATTTTGTTACTTTTAAAGATATGTGAAGATATTATCTGAAACGCCTTTGCATTATCGAACCATGCAAATATACAAAATAGTAACACTGTTTTTTTCAATTTCGTATGATTTTCATTCCCCTTAAAAACGAAAGTAATTTTAGATTATGAAATCTTATTGATTATAGTGTTCATGAAATGTGACTTGTAAAGCCAACACTCAACTCAACTCAAAATTTAACAAAAAATAGAAAAGTCGAAACAATAATACTGATACAAATATGACTAATTGCATGGGTTGAGCTAGGGATGTCTGGCAATGAACTTATCCTAACAGCATTATTCCCTTACCTGGTAGAGAGCAGACCATCGGAGTAAGAGTGGCCGATATCCTCCTGGTCGCCTCGACGAGTGCTTTGGGAACCTTCGTTTTGGGAACCAGTTGAACACGTTGCCCATTCGACAACATCAGGCTCGAACAATATGATTGTATGTTACGTTCACAACTGTCTTGAGTTCCTCGAACGAGCAGCCCTAAAACACGGAATGATAACAAACAACAAAGTGATATTATGACATCCATTTAACATTGGATTTTCACACATTACTCAGAGCACATAGTTATTGGATCACATAAATAAATGTTGTATGAACCCTTTGTTAGTTTTGCATGATATGACGAGCATAGTTTAAAAAGGCACTAAATCCACTTTCCATACAAATTTAGTTTACGATATCGGTACATTAAAGGGATAGTTCTGTTTGGTATAGAGGGCGCTACAAGAATTTGTGTGAGGTAGTGAAAAACTGAGTGTACAATTTGAAGAGCACTCAATTTTAATGACAGAATCAACTTCATTTGATTAAAATTGGTTCCTGAAAGAGCTGAAATATCAATACATATATTCCATTGGGAAAAATGTGGGTCCAACATTTATTCAACAATTTAGGAAAGAAATCTATTTAATGCCGACACTTTTTCGAAAATTTACCAAAGAAGTTTTTACATAGTTGTTAATGATCTCTCTTTTGAATCATTATTTTAACAAAACACCAAGTTCACAACTTTTTTTGTAAGGAGCGCCCCTCTTGTGTTTCAACGACTGCTTTTAGAATGATAAGAGTATTTTAACTCTATCAAGCCCAAGGTATTTCGGCGTTCCAAGGCCCAAGGGGGGGGGGGGGGGGGCTCATAGGGCCCCCCTCTCCAATTTATTTATTATTCAATCAACCACTTTCATATTTGGCACACATGTCAAGGAGATCAAGCTCTACAAGTTGCAATCATAACAATTTTTCAAGGTCACCACATGAGGGCGCTATTTACGATAATATGATGAAAAACATAGAAAATGTCAGATTTCAGACATTTTAAAGCTGTTTTCACCAAATGGCAGTCAAGTATAGGCAAATTTAACTTGTCAACATAATGATGTAATATTACATATTCTGGAACATAGATCATGACATTTCTGTGGAATTTGATGGGTTTTAGAGGCCCATTATGTCCGCAAAGTCAATGTGGAGATTACCTTCACACGACTTAGCAGACACATTACAGTACATGTATGCAATTTCTTCAATTTTGCCCTATAAACTTAAACCAAATTTATTTGTTTAACTTCAAAATGTTTGTAGACATCATGAGAAACCCCATTATCAGATTTTAATGACAAAAATACCATAGAAACACACCAATACAATATTCAATATCATTCTTATTATATTAATTGTTTTACGCCTTTTTGTCTTTAAAAACAAAGAAAAACAGAAGATTTCTTGATGAAATGAGTTTCAGTTCATGAAAACCTGTTACCAATGATTATCATGAAATTTGACCATTAAAACACCCAAACTTCACTTGTTTACTAAAAGAAAAGCAAAAAATGTTTAAAAAAAAGAAAAACATGCTCTTCAGTTTATGGTTACCATGGCAACTGGAATGGCCAATCTAGTAAAATGTTATACCAAAATGTTTGCAATAAGATTTTAGGAAAAGTCAAAAAATTTGGTGAAAATCGGATAAAAACTGTGGAAGCGGTGACTGGAAGTATGGTAGGGGGGCTCACTAAGCCCCCTCCCCCCCCCCCCCCCCCTGTGCTTGATAGGGTTAAAGGGATAGTTGAGTATCGGTAAAGAGAGTACAGTTTTGGTCAAACTGAATTTTAGTTACCAAAACCTACACCATTACATTACAAACTAATAGGTATAACTCCACCATGCTCGCAAGGAATACAAACTTACAAATGACAAAGTAAAAAGCCTGTTATCATTTTTTTAAAAGAGCCATTAAAACTCAAGAGGGCGCTCTCTCGGTTTCAACCATTTTAAATGAAATATTGTGCATGTGATGTTTTGTTGAAATAGTGATTAGATAGAGAGATAATCAACAACTATTTTAAAAACCCTTTTTTATTTTGTTAAAGGTAGTGTTGAGTATTGGTATTTCCCGAAGTGCCCCCCGATATTTTGTTGTGAGATAATGAAAAACTGACTGTCAAATTCGAAAGAACATACAATATTAATATCCATAAATATATTTTTATTCAAAATGTTCTTCACCGGCAATCACCGGGCGATATTTTTAGAAAAATTTCAACAAATGCTCGAAGACTACTTTGAAAAAAATCAGAATAGGTTTTTAAAAAGTCGTTGATGAAATCTCTATTGAATCATTATTTTAACAAACATTTTATGCACAATTTTGTATGAAAAAAGGCTAAAACCATTTTTTTTTTAAATAGCGCCCTCTTGAGTTGTAACGGCTCTTTTTTTAATGATAACAGGGGTTTTACTTAGTCGTTTGTAATTGTGTATACTTTTCGAGCATGGTGAAGTTAACTAAAGTTAAGTTTGACTATCCCTTTAACGGCTGGTTCAAAATTATCGAATGTGGGGCCCCACAATTATTACAAATGGGCAATTCCACGGTAACGGAAGGACATTCAGACGCAATTTTTGAAATTAAATCAAATAATTCCAGAATCCTGCTTATGATTCATCATTGTAAATTACATTTCTGAGACTCTTGGTGGAACACCTTTGATTTCCTATTTTTTAAATAACGGAAGGACGGCAAAATGGACATGGATTTTCAAGTCCTTTAGTTATGATCCAATCTCTGTGAAGTTAAGAGGACTATCATGTTATATTGGCTCATAGTCCATTTCCTAATGTTCTAAGAGTATTACAACACTTATTTGAACAAAATATGTCTATTGGTATATTAATTACAAAAAGTTAATTGCTTCACTGTTCGGTAACGGAAGGACAGTAACGGAAGGACAGAGTTTTTTATTCATTAAAAATATACTTTAGGGCTCTTAAAAGACTGAATTTTTAATCTGAACACATAATGTGATATTCAATCATCCAATTTGGTACCTTAAAACAGAAAAATACTAGAAAAGAATGCAAAAAATAAAGAAAATCTAGAAATAGGCAGTCCCATGTGTATAGGTTCATGTATGGTGTCTGTTTCTCCTATCAGGAGATGCCCAATATTTTTTTAATCATGTAAACTGAAAGATATCATCATGTGATCATGATTTATGAACAAATAATCCAGAAAAAATTAACAAGATCAGAAATAATCCTCATTGGTTTTTTCCACTTTTGGCTCATTTGGCGTGGAATTGCCCAAATGGTTATGTTTATGGATATTTCAGCCATTCCTGAACCGATTTTGATCAAATAAAGTTTATTCTGTCATTAAAATTGTATGCTCTTTAACATGTGACACTCAGTTTTTCATTATCTCACAAAAAATTATTTTGTGTAGCGCACTCTATACCAAAACTCAACTATCCCTTTATCGTCTGCTCTTCTTATAAAAAATAGCCCTGTAACCTAACCGTGTATATTTGTTACTACCAGTTACTTTTTGTTAGTTTTTAATGATAAAGGTCAAGTTTTTATTACTAACATTATACTTTAGCAAAACTGTAGTATCTCTTCGTGCCCTTTAAGTGTTAGTATAGGTTTCTCGTCCATTTTCACACATTTGTCATTCAATTTTGTAAATGTGTACATTAATTTCGTACCGAGGAACCTGGATGTGCTAATCCCAACTTCAATTTCGCCTTTGGTTAATCAATCTTACAAAAAAGTTCACTCAATTTACTCATTCGTCAGACATTATCGTCCATTACAATTCAATCTCTAATCTGCGACAAGCGACTTTTTGTGAAATTGATCCCGGGAAAATGATCGACCATAGACGAAATAAAAGTTTGCATGGGGACACATGAGGCTTCTCGGAACGAATTAACGTAAAAATGTATCAATTGCATGACAAAATTTGAAAATGGACGGGAAAACCTATATCATCTACATAATAAGGTGTTAATTGTAATACTTACCACGAGGTATGGTGATGAGGAGCAAAGAAATAAACTCAGTCAGCTTCATGGTGCCAGCAAGTCACATACTATGAATGGAATGACCAGTCAATGGTAGAGAGAGCGTTAAACGTGGAGGAAATATCAGTGCAGAAGTAAGATCATAGACTTGGTAAGATCCTTCATCCAGCCGAAGTAGAAACTTAAAGTGAATCAGCAAAACAGAAAGAACTACTCGTGTAGGTGTGTTGTCTCGCCGATTAACAACCAGCTTCATCTGACAAACCTCTAAGTGGGAGAGAGCTTTTATAAAGATGCGGAGGACGCCTCGCCACGCACCGGTGTGTGTACGAAGCAGTGAGTGGCAGGGTATTAGGGTCGGCAGCCCCCTTGAGAGTGTTGGAAATGGCCATGCTCGGGCAAAAAGCACGTAAAAGTCGTGCGGAACCATGATATTTTGGGGGCAAGTTCATGTTATATTTGGGCAAGCTAATATTCTGGTGAGCTTGTGCAAAATTATGTATAATTCGTTCAAAAACGGCGAAACTGCATACGCCCATATTAGCTGGAAGTAATGAAGGATGAAATTGCGCTTTAATCCCGGCACAGACAGAACCGACTGGTTTTTGCTCGTCGGTTTGCCCGCCGGTAGCAAGTCGGAAGCAAATCGGAAGCCAATCGGGCCCGATTCAACATGAACATATGTTGCATTTTTATCTTGATTCTGTTGTCATTTTGTATTGAGCCTATACTTATCAAAATTGCTACATCGTGACTACTTTTGTAGTTAGACAGAAAATATAAATTGGAAATACAAATTAATGCGTTGTTTTAAAAAAAGTTTGACGTCCTTCCACAAAAAATAAGTATTAGTATTCGAAAAACACTTTTTCTATTACAAATAAAAAGCCAAATAAAATATATTTTGATCCTGTTGTCATTTGTATTGAGCCTATACTTCAAAATTGCTACATCCTGACTACTTTGCAAGTAGGCATATTATATGCAATTTGTAATGAATCGATATTTGACACGTCTATGTGTAGCTACAGGTGAGGCGAACAAAGGAACTTTCGACAAAGGTTTCTACAGAAGCATCTTGACTTTATTGCTGATATGTTTCAATCGCTCCGTCGTTCCGTAAACTCCGTGAAAACTAAATACTATCCACTCATGTAATGTAATATCATGTACTATGTAATGTACATGTACTGTACTATATAACATGCATAACATAATCCACACTGGATAACTCAAATCAAGCAACTAATTTACACCTTTAGCAAACACTGATTTATAAATGAGTACGTTACTATGATAAACTAACCTCTTTGCCTCTTTAGGAGCACTAGAAAGAGTAGCTGGCTGGCAGGATGCTCTGAACTTAAGCTGATTTAGGAGCTCAACAAAATTGCATCTTATCTGTAAGGGACTCCATGATGCTCTAAAGTTCAACCACCAGCTGGCGCTATGTCAGTAATTTACAAAACTATAGGGTTCCAAACACAAGATGGCGCTATGCCAGTATAATCAATGAGAGGCTGGCTCACCTTGAATAACAGTAATATGGACCTACATAGAATCAATAAATCATTAATTGTGTAATACATACAAATTACACTGAGTCAAACAATGAAATCAGCAAAATACTCTGGAAATTAGCAGTGAAATATATCATCAATTTTAAATAAGAAAAAAGGACATTTTTCAAAGACCTTTCATTACATGGCTCCTTTAAATTTATCAAATTTACCAAACTTTGTAACTTGAAAAATGAGCTGTATAAGTACTGCATATGTACCTTCAACTTCACTATATAGTGTCTTAATAGCATCACTCTATTGGCACGAAAACTGTACAAGTTGAACGAAAGCATTACTTATAACGGACAACAATCTACCGCATAGAATGCAAGCATAAATCAAATAATATAAACCTCGACTAACACTTCATCGATAATTTAAATACCCTTCTCACTTATCAAAATGCACACTGCAAGGCATAAGAATGGATATAGGCCTACATGTTTATGCAAATAATCAATTTGTCAAATTTAGACGACCTTTGCCACATTTCCAATGATGCAATAAACCGCAGAGTATAATATCCATTCTCACTTATACAGTGCATGTAATTTTTCGAATTTGAAAGTATCTGACTAAAATTATTTTCTTCCACTTTCAGAATAACAAGAATAACAAACCGTTAATTTCTACATTTCACACACAATTCTGTAAGTGGGAATCAACTTATTAATCAAGTTTAGTTGAGCTATTCTTGCATCAAGTTTCTAGAATCTAACTTACAAATTCAAATAACATGCAAAGTATTTGATTCAAATACAATGCGAATATACATGTATTGACCAAACGAGGTACAATTTCTAATTACTATCCAACCTTGGAGTGGTTAGACAATAATACTTTCCTTCTTATAAAAGGAATCTCTTCAATAATTTGCTTTCTTTGGTAATAGCCTAAATAAGTACCAAAGCGTGTGTATTCCTAAATCTTTAAAACTATTAGTCTTGTTTGAGACTTCTAAATAAAAAAGAATTTATGTGTAGTCTTAAAATTCAAACTCTAAAAGACTTTAGAATTTGTAAGATTAGATAATAATCTTCACATGCAGAGCCTATGAAATGAGGCGCACAAGGCTGAAAATTAGTGTTCACAGTCAGACCCTATAATAAGGATAGACAAATATGTAGTCTCAGATTCAGTCCAGTCAGGTATTTAGTCTACAGTTCAGACCTGACTTTGAAATTTCGTAATCAACGTGTTCATGGTTCCTTGGCTGGGAATTCTACTTGGTCTTCCATGGGAAGTAACAAAACTAATTCGTGAATGGGCGATCTAAGTAACTTACTAAAATAGTTCGCCTCCCTAATGCGGTTAAATTTTGATCACCCACTGCTACTTTGACCTTACAAACATGACTATCCTCCATCATCAGCGTTAAAGTCACGATGTATAAATTCCTTCACGTCATCTCCATATTCCTGCCCATGATCTGTTGCCATCTGTTCGAGGCAGAAATTGGAGCACCCTGGCAGTGATGAAGCTCTGAAGACCTTCACTCTCGTACGCGGTTGATTCTTCCGAGTATACAACCTGTGAAACTCAGAGTCGTTCTCGAATTTCCTCTTCAAGCCGCTCTTCTCCGCCATGTGCATGTTGTTGGGCGGCTTGGGATCTGTTTCCTTGAAGGGAAGGGGTGTTTCATAGCATCCGTCATCTGTGACACGGAACTGCCCCTCCGTCGGTCTCAGAAGCTTCACGTCGGGCTGTGAGTAAGGCCCTTGTGCCCGTTCAGGAGCGGAATCCGCTTCTGGCTTGATGATCTGATGAGGTGCCATCTCCTCTTTAACTTTGGATTGAGATGAGTACACCACTTCTGTAGGATTTCCATCTAACTGTACTTCTTCAGGCAGAACTTTCACCATTGCGTGATGGCTCACACCTATTGGGTCATTGTCTTTGCAGTCATCCGTTACCGTGCCTACGATGCTCCATCCGAGGTCAGTCTGCATTGCGAATGGTCCTCCATCAACTGGAGGGAGAATGACGGCTCGAGGAGCGAGGGTGCTCGGACAATCGTAGCCTATAAGCAACGCTATCTCGCAGTCCAAGATTGGTGACAGATGACAAGCTATTTCTTCCAGGTATGGCAAGTCCTTGGCGACTTGAGGCGTTGGAATATGACTTCTATTAGCAGGCATAATGTCACGGGTGTACGTTGGGGGTAAGGCAATTTCTTTGTCACCATTCAACGCTCTCACTTTGAAACCACTTATCTTTTCACTGGCGACTTTCTCTTCAGCGGTTGTCATGGTCGACAGAAGTAGATTGATCTCCAGACCTACGATTCCCATTTCTTCCTTCGTCTTGCGTAGAATGAAAGTCGTATCAGATTGGGTATCAAGCATGGCGTATACCAACCGCTCCCTTGACGATGAGGCATGAGATAGCCATACTGGAACAATGGTAGAGGTTTTGGATGTATGGGAGTTGCCTCTGTTGCTTGATGCGTGTGACGAATGAGGTTCTCTCATCTCTTGCTCAGTGTCAACCTTTCTTGATGGCCGTTTGACGTTCCAGTTATCGTTATGAAGAATAGTGGGGTGCCTCTTCTCGCATGTAGAACAAGTGCTCCTATTCCGACAGTCCTTGGATCTGTGGCCAGGCTTGAGGCATCCAAAGCACAGATTACCGTTGCGGATAAAATCTACCTTCTCTTCCATTGACTGTGCTGCGAATGAAGAGCAGTCTGCAAGACGGTGCTGTTCTTTACAAAACTGGCAGACTGTCTTCTTTTCTCCTTCTTCCCTGTTCTGCATTCCAGTTGAAAACGACCTGGCATTTGGCGCTGGCTTCTTCTCCTTCCAGGACGTTACTGATACGCAGGCAACCTCTGCTTCCCTTACGACGAAGTCCACAAAGACAGCGAATGGAGGGAAGGAGCCTGTATCACGTTTCCATTGGACGACCGTCCTACCCCATCTGTGTGTTAGCCAATCCGGCAGTTTCATCAAAAGCCTCCTATTCTCTCTCTCGTCATCCAGATGCTTCAGATGATGTACAAATTGAGATGCCGCATTACATTGACGAAGAAAATCTCCATATCTGCGGAGGCCTTCTGGATCCTTCGCACCTATCTTAGGCCAGTCATCGAGCTTATCTCTGAATGCGTTGGACAAGACGAACGTATCTCCATAACGCTTGTCCAGTTCCTGCCTTGCAAGTGTGTAGGCATGATCGTTGCTGAGGAGCGAATAGCCCTGCACCAGCTCCAAAGGCTGCCCCTTCAGATACTTTAATAAGTAGTAGAACTTATCTTCCGGCGGGATTCCCTTCTTCTCTATGAGCATGTCGTACGCTCTCTTCCAAGCTGGATACTGAAGTGGGCTTCCATCGAAGACTGGTGGCTCGGGTGAGGGCAGTCTGTTTAGGCGCATCTGCTCCAACAAACAAGCTGTGAGGAGCTTATCTGGTTCTTGGCGAGGCTCTGGTGCAGGATTCCAATGTTCAAAGGCTTGTTGCTGCCTCGCAGATCTGAAATCTTCCTCTGGTGCTTGCTCGTCGGCATTACCTTTCTCTTTAACGTTTTCTTGATGTACCCTTTCACTCTGTTCGCCACTGGTACCTTTGGGCTGTAACTGCTGTTCAAGCCATTGTTGACATCGACGTTTTGAAGAAGAACTGGTCGAAGACAGCTTCACGCTTCCTTGTAATTCTCTCACTTTATCGAATGTCTGTTTCATCAGAAGCGAATGATCTTCCTCGATATCTTCGAGCCTCGCTTCGCTATTTTCGTTGGTTTGTGCCGCTGCTGAGAGATCAGCTTGAGCTGTAATGACTGCGTCAATATTGGCCTGGAGAGTGTCTCTTATGGATTTGATTGGATCAATTTCTGCATCGTCATCGGTGAGGATGTTTCTCAGTTTAATGGACGTCCTCCTCCAAGTTGAGATGCTTGATTTCCATTCCTTCGACTTAATGTCCGACTGCAATTGGGCTCCCTTTTCAGTGGGCTGACGTAGACGAGAACTGGTTCTAGTGCCTTTCTCCGACGAGCTTTCGCCTAGTTTTGTAGCCATGATGTAGTAGCGAGAGTTTTCACTCCCGTGGAAGAGTTTTCACTATAGCTACAGGTGAGGCGAACAAAGGAACTTTCGACAAAGGTTTCTACAGAAGCATCTTGACTTTATTGCTGATATGTTTCAATCGCTCCGTCGTTCCGTAAACTCCGTGAAAACTAAATACTATCCACTCATGTAATGTAATATCATGTACTATGTAATGTACATGTACTGTACTATATAACATGCATAACATAATCCACACTGGATAACTCAAATCAAGCAACTAATTTACACCTTTAGCAAACACTGATTTATAAATGAGTACGTTACTATGATAAACTAACCTCTTTGCCTCTTTAGGAGCACTAGAAAGAGTAGCTGGCTGGCAGGATGCTCTGAACTTAAGCTGATTTAGGAGCTCAACAAAATTGCATCTTATCTGTAAGGGACTCCATGATGCTCTAAAGTTCAAACACCAGCTGGCGCTATGTCAGTAATTTACAAAACTATAGGGTTCCAAACACAAGATGGCGCTATGCCAGTATAATCAATGAGAGGCTGGCTCACCTTGAATAACAGTAATATGGACCTACATAGAATCAATAAATCATTAATTGTGTAATACATACAAATTACACTGAGTCAAACAATGAAATCAGCAAAATACTCTGGAAATTAGCAGTGAAATATATCATCAATTTTAAATAAGAAAAAAGGACATTTTTCAAAGACCTTTCATTACATCTATGGCTTAAGAGATGAAAAAGATTGTTATATCTATATTTTTCAATTTACTCATTCGTCAGACATTATCGTCCATTACAATTCAATCTCTAATCTGCGACAAACGACTTTTTGTGAAATTGATCCCGGGAAATTGATCGACCATAGACGAATGGACGGGAATGGCATGGTTATCCAGATCAGCTACTAACGTTGGCTTTCACAAGGGTTTATTATGCTTGTTTGAACTCAATATTCATGATTGGACAGCGCACACTAAGTAATTTGACAAAAACAGTTAAAGGGATAGTTGAGTTTTGGTAGAGATGGCGCTAGACTAATTATTTTTGTTGTGAGGTAATGAAAAACTGAGTACCCAGGGGGCAAAAGGGGTTTACCAGCTTTTGCCTGTTGTAAAAGGTTGGTCACCAGAAATGGCTTCTAGGACCCTCTAGGATCACAACCTAGGTGGACAACCTCGCGGACTAGCTACTGGAAGTCCACAGGATGAGTTTCAAGAAAACCACACCTAATGCACTAAATAGTGTGTTTTAGCCTTAGGGGTCATGAATACCCAGTCACACATCTTGCACAATTACACCACAATGTACTGCTGATTCCAGCTTGTTTTTTCCCTAGAGTCATGTGCATCGTTTGATACCAAATAAGAGCATATTGCTTCTTTGGT
This sequence comes from Echinarachnius parma, assembly GCA_037951105.1. Classification (NCBI taxonomy): domain Eukaryota; kingdom Metazoa; phylum Echinodermata; class Echinoidea; order Clypeasteroida; family Echinarachniidae; genus Echinarachnius; species Echinarachnius parma. Next base: position 6,102 of record JBAMJV010013704.1, on the reverse strand, counting down.
TACTGTGTCACACGTCGTTACAACGTGATACGTCACATACGGACGTGAAATTCGTATACAGCGCATATGTATAAAAGGCAACTAAATTCTTAACAATGAAAAATAGGCTTTATTTCGATCTTTAAAAACGTAATTCGCATTATAAAATGAAACTAAGTATGTAAATTATTAAAAATAAAAAAACATAAGCAATACAAAACAATGTAATACATAAGAATATGAGTTGTTAATGCTATAATTTGTTTAGATGTGGTTAAATTACTATATCAAATGATACAAAATATATCCACAAAATCACATATTAAGCTTATCCCTTGAATGAGATACACGGGAGGAGGGAAGGGTTGTTGTTGTTGTTGTTGTTGTAATTTAGTTCTTTTTGGCAATAAGTCAATATTGACTATTGTTGCCACCTACGTTTCTTTCTTTATATTTTGATGCATTTATATTATTAATAATTATATAAGTATACATTTCCTTTTCAAAACAAAATATAAATAATATTTTTTAACAAATCTTCAAGACATGACAAATTAGTGAGGCTTGAGCCACAAGAGCTACATAGATGTCCTAAATACAGCTCCATGGCTTGAGTATACATACAATTGGGCGATCGCACCCCTGTTCAAATGTAATTGGCAACGCTGATCCCTCCCCTGTCACATGATGCCGTCTTACCAGCCCTCAAAGCACCAGCCCTCAAACATTTCAAAGGGGTGTTCAAAATACCAGCCTTTCATCAATGGACTCCAACAATAATTATAATCGAGGTCTATCCACCCAGTTTTGACGAAGTGTGTCTGTAGGCTTACATGACACGTGTGAGGGCGAGTCTCATTCTAGGTCTATAAGGAGATACATCGTGAAGCTTGCAAAGGAGGTATAACACACATGAACATAGTTGGCTCATGTTAAAGGTTGGCCCACATACATGACTCATACAGTATGACCTTATACTAGAAACACAACCTAGTTGGTCTAGCTGCTGGAAGTCCACATGAAGCGGAACTTGAAAAGCATCTACAAAAAACCCACTAAATGCAGCCATCTCATCTCTACAAACAGAGTTTAAGTGTATAATGCTCCCTCTATGCTGCATCTCCATTCATCCAGCCCACACCATACATCTGGTCAGAATCGTGTCATCAGGGATAAAGAGGTTGTAGTCAATGTCAATGACAACCGAACTGTAAAATAACAGTGGTTGTTGATGCAATGTGCGCCGTATGTCACTATCACTCGGACACGAGAACTCACAATGGATGTTTACAGCACCAAATCAGACCAGTTTAAGGATTCCGATCTGGGAAAACTGAGAGCTTAAAAGTTCTTGAACAACGAGTCAACTCTCTTGAAGATACTGCCTCGTAAAGAGGACGCTTTTCTCCTTTGTCTCAAACGAGCTTCTTATGCCATCATTGATAAAAATGCGCACATTCCCAAGCCAAACTTTCCATCATGTACAGAATTTGGATAGTCCCTCAATGATAGAAAAGCAGTTCTAGTGTCAACTACACAGAAAACCTGGGCAAGGCAATATCATGTTGATGTGTTAAAGGGTGCCAGAATAACTGTTCCTATACATGAAAAAGGCGGTTCCATGCTTTGGAATTGAAGGAATGTGCTGTTGCTGTATACGGTTTGGTTTCCAGTACTGCCATGACCTCGACTACAGCTCTTTATCCCCGATGACACGACATATATGATGTGTGCTGGATAAACTGATGAATGAAGGTGCAGCATATATTTCAACTCGGCAGAGATGAGTGATTTGGTGTAGACAAGTTTTTTCAGTATACGCTTGACGTGGACTTCCAGCAAGGTTTTGCACACTGATTGTGTTCCTAGAAGGTCCTATAATCCACTTTATGGGGCCAATCCTTAATAACAGTACCCCCTTCCAAGCTTCATATTATGTACTTGTCATGTACGCCTTCAGTTACACTTCGTCCATACTGGGTGAGTAGTCCTCGATTATACTTTTTTTTTGGAGTCCACTGATGGTCTTGTGACCCCCTCCAACCACCCCCCCCCCCCCAAAAAAAAAATACACACACACACACACACCTCCTCCGCATCTGATTCAAATGATGACAAGTTATGATGTTTCGGATGGATTTTGTATCATTTTATCGCAATCTAAACAAGTTAATACATTGACAACTCATATTCTTATGTATTTGTTTGTTTGTATTGCTTTTGTTTTGTATTGATTTATCAATTTACATATTTGGTGTCCTGTATAATGCTCTTAATATGTTTTTCAAATCGAATTAAGTTTTTAAAGATCAAAATATAGCCTATTATTAACTCGTAGGGAGTTATTTGCATTTCATACATAAGCGCTGTATTCGAAATTTCACGTCCATGTGTGACGCATCACGTTGTAATGAAGTGTGACATTTGGTATCAAACGATGCGCAAGACTCTAGGGAAGACCTCCATGAAAAAAAAACAATCTTGTATCACCATGCATTGTGGTGTAATTGTGCAAGATGTGTGACTGGGTATTCATGACCCTAAGGCTAAAACACACTATTTAGTGCATTAGGTGTGGTATTCTTGAAACTCATCCGGACTTCCAGTAGCTAGTTCGCGAGGTTGTCCACCTAGGTTGTGATCCTAGAAGGTCTAGAAGTCATTTCTGTTGGCCAACCTTTTACAACAGGCAAAAGCTGAAATCCTAACAAAATTGTGGTTTGCCCACTGGGTAATTTATTCATTTTCTCTACAGGTAGAATCATATCAACCATAAAAGTCACCGATGTATCTCTCTAGAACAAATTATTCATTTTCTCTACAGGTAGAATCATTTCAATCAATCATTTCAACCATACAATTCACCAATATATCACTCTAAAACAATATATTAATTTTCTCTACATGTAGAATCGTTTCAACCACCACAATCAATTCAATCAGTAAAAATAAATTACTGGGGACCTATTTGGAGACCTTGTACGTGTAACGTGTTTTTAACGTTTTAGAGAAACGATTCGAACGTGTAATTTCATCTCTTTCGAAAATTAAATGCAAATACACCTAGTTTTCGATTGAGCTGCAACAGATTTCCATTAACGAAATTACTTTCGACTTTAGGAATATGATTGACGACATGTTTTAGCATTTCATTACCGAGATAATAATGCAGATTATACCAAGTAAGTGGCGTGTAAATTATTCAAGAATTGCATCCATGCCCAACTTGCTTTGTTGAAAACGAGACACAAAGCAAATTAAAAAATTATGGTTAGAAAAGAACACAATATCACATTTGAATCTACGCCCTGATGGAAAAATCAATTAAATTATTTTGTTAAAATGCAAATCGTGTTTTACTTCTTGTTAGTTGTGAATTGAATATTCGTGTTGGTTAGAAGGAAAGGCATATGCCCTTTTGATCTGGAGTTGCAGAACGAATTCATTATTAGATGCCCTAATCTTTAGCAGCTACACGAGGGAGTTTATCATGTTTATGCCAATTCCCAATTGACCCTTTCCATACAAAGCAATTGGCATACATAATCAATTAGCTATACACGTGATTCGTGATTGAAAGTGAGACGCATATAATTCACAGAGGAGTCGACTGTATAGTTATTGTACATGATACATGTTAAAGGGATCTAGTACTTTGTTGACAGTGCAAAAAGTGATTATTGATTGATACAATGTATATTATTGTTATATGATATGTCCACTGGGTGTTGTGTGAAAATTTCAAGTTAAATGGACGTTATATGGCCGAGTAATGAGCAAAAATGTGATATTCACCCAAACTCATTGCACTCACTTTGTACACGGTTTTTCGTGGTCCAGTGGATAATTTAACATCTGAACACTTCAATTGTAAATATCTTTTGAACGAAAGGGAAAATTTTAAACCGAAACCTGTCCCATGATTTTATTGTTAAAGGGATATTTGAGTTTGGTTAAAGTACTCAGGGGGCAAAAGGTTTTTTCAGCTTTTGCCTGTTGTAAAAGGTTGATCACTAGAATGGCTTCTAGACCTCCTAGGATCACAACCTAGGTGGACAACCTCGCAAACTAGCTGCTGGAAGTCCACATGATGGGTTTTAAGATATTCACCCCTTATACAGCTAAAAAGTGTGTTTCAGCCGCCTTAGGGGTCATGCATACCAGTCACACATCTTGCATAATTCACCACAATGCCTACTGATTCCAGCACGTCTTTTCATTGAGGTCTTCCCTAGAGTCCTGCGCATCGTTGATACCAAATTTGAGCATATTGCGTACTTGGTTGCTTCTGGAGACAATAATACCCCCTTTCAGCTTCATAATGTAGCTACCTCTTTTAAAAACTAGTAAGATACTAAGCTGGGTGAGTAGTCCTCGATTATAGTTATTTTTGGAGCCCATTGATGAGCTATGGTTGGTCTTGTTAACCCCCTTCAACCCCCCCCCCCCCCCCCCCCCCCCTCCCCCAATACAAACACACACCTCCCCGTATCTGATCCAAATTTGTGAATGAAAGGTTATGTTTTATATGAATTTTGTATAATTTTCATCGCAAATATAACACATCTAAACAAATTAATACATTGAGAACTCATATTCTTATGTATTTGTTTGTTTTTATTGCTTATGTTTTGTATTGATTTATCAATTAACATAGCTGGTGTCGCTGTATAATGATCTTCATAGGTATTTCAAAAGCGAATTAGGTTTTTAAAGATTAAAAAATCCTATTTTTAACTCTTAAGCATTTATTTGTATTTTATACATAAGCGCTGTATACGAAATTTCACGTCCGTGTGTGACGCACCACTTTGTAACGACGTATGACACAGTATTAACCAAAGCTGCAATATGGCTCAAATTTGGTATCAAACGATGCGCAGGACTCTGAGGAAGACCCTCCAAGAAAAAAAACAAGTTGGAATCAGGCGTGCATTGTGGTGTAATTTTGCAAGATGTGCGACTGGGTGTTCATGACCCCCTAAGGCTGAAACACACTATTAAGTGCATATAGGTGTGGTTTTCTTGAAACTCATTCTGTGGACTTCCAGCAGCTAGTTCGCGAGGTTGTCCACCTAGGTTGTGATCCTAGAAGGTCCTAGAAGCCATTTCTGATGGCCAACCTTTTACAACAGGCAAAAGCTTGAAAATTCCTAAAAAAATGGTGGTTTGCCCCCCGGGTAGAGTGTAAAATTTGAAAGAGCACAATATTTAAATAATAAAATCATCTTTGTTGATTAAAATCGGTTCAGAGACGGCTGAAATATCCATAAATTTACACCAGTTTGTAATAAAGCTGGGCCCAGGTTTATTAGAGAATTTTGAACAGCCCTTAAAAATTCAACAAATGCTTCCTTTTTTCAAAAAGTAACAAAATAGTATTTAAATAGTTGTTGGTTATTTCTCTATCTAATCACTATTTCAACAAAGCATCACATGCACAATATTTTATTCAAAATGGTTGAAACCGATGAGTGTTTAGAGAGCGCCCTCTTACGTTTAACGGCTCTTTTTGAATGATAACATGATCTTTACTACGTCATTTGTAATTTTGTGTCCTTTCTAGTTATAACTATTAGTTTGTAATGTAATGATGCAGGTTTTGGTTACTAAATTCAGTTTCACCAAAACTGTACTCTCCTTACCAGAACTCAACTATCCCTTTAACAAAATGTATTTAAAACGAAAGAGCACCGTAAGTAGACTCGATTGTCAGCAAACTGGCATAGGCGGGGAAGGGGATGGGGGTGGGGGGGGGGGGGGAAATGCTGGGGAATACCTGGGACTTTGGGGATGGGATGAGGAAATAAAAACAAACATCCACAGGTAGCAAGCCAACGTTGGAAACTCGCAGCTCGTTGGACGTTGGGCAAACTTGTTGGACCAACGCTGGATCAACGTTGGACGATTCGTATTAACAGATCACGACCTCATTGTAAGAATCAGGCTGGATACCAACGTTGGTCCAACGTTAGAAACTGGTCAAAACTGGTCAACTCGTTGAGGTTGGATAAACTTCCATGACCAACGCTGGATTAACCGCAGGTAGCAAGCCAACGCTGGTCTAGCGTTGGATCAACGTAGGCTATAATGTTGCCCGGCAACGTTGGACCATCGTTGTTT